>APFE031736810.1:85174-127518 GCA_000404065.3 Pinus taeda
GAGGTGCAGATGGGATGGCACATTCATCAGTTGGATGTGAAGACTGCATTCCTTCCTAGAGGTTGGAGGAAGGAGGATTCTACTTCAGCAGAGGTAGTGGATGCCACTGGTTACCAGCAGTTGGTGGAGTCGCATGTATGCAGGCTCAAGAGACGCACATCGGGATATGGATTAGATGAGGTGAAGGTATGTGGCTTCACGGATGCAGATTGGGTAGGGAGCTTAAGAGGCCAAGTATATGGCAGCATTGACATCAGGTACCATCATATCAGAGATTGTGTGCAGCAGAGGATCATGTTACTTTCGTACATTCCAACGGAGGATCAGGATGCTGATATTCTGACGAAGGCTATCACCAGGAGCCAATTCGAGTACCACCGAGGCACGATAGGGGTTGCTGATAATCCATATCTTGTTGAGAGGGAGTGTTGAGATTGCAACAAGATGATGGAGCTTAGTGAAAAGAGTCGCCTTCACTAAGTGGGCCCGCAGGCTATTTTTGGCGCAAGTATATTTTTAGACTATGTCTATTTTTAGACATATGGTTCATGTCTATGGATTGCAGGTTGCTGTTTATGGATGATTGATCAAGTTGGGAAAAATAGATGGACTTCTATTTTTGATCAAAGTGTGAGTGATCACAGTGTGAGTGATCAAGTCTATTTTTAGACTGGCAGTCAAAAATAGAAAAGTCAAATATTATTAGCTCACAATAATATCTAGACTATAAACTTTGTCTTATTCTCTTGAGCACTTCAGGATGAGCTACGGATGTGGCACATGCAATCCCAGAAGGAAATACGTGGTTCCTATGGGATAACTAATATTTGCATGCAGGACTTCAGTTAGAACTCAAGTGAGTTGAGTTTAGTGGACTGCAGGTGCAGTTGATGGAGTTGTGTTCAGTTTAGCTTTGTTAAACTGGTTGTATTTAGTCTAACTGGCGAATAGACTAGAGATGAGTTGGGTGAATTAGTTATTAATTAATTCACAAGTTTTTAACTCATAATACAACTAATGAATACATCAGTTAACTCAGTTGCATGTCAGTGCATGTTCAGTTCAACAGGGACAGGTGTTAGAGAATCAGATTGCTATCAGTTGTGACTATAGTTGTGCACCAGATCTTGCACAATCAAGGGATTGAGTATTGCCAATGAGGATTGCGTGGTATATCCAAGGGAAATATGAATTTGGATCATTGATTCATCATTCATTCTCTTGCAGGATTGCGCAGTGGAGGCAGGCAAGCAGTGGAAGAGATTTGGAGATCAGATCTGAGCTGTATTGTGTGTAACAGAGGTGGAGATACTTGTGAGAAGTATTATGCTGTGTAATGTTACATGACTCAATCATTAATATACAGATAGTTGGGGTTTTTAGCGAGATGCTTTCCCCGGGATACATACTGTGTTAATGTGTGAATGCTCTTGATGTTTTATTGTTATTGATGCTGCTATATTGATGATCAATGTATAGGAGCTTATGTATTGTGTATGTTTTCCGCAATAGTACATGATCAGGATAATCTCCATTGAATATGTGTTAAATTATTCAAAATTTCTACAAAAGATGGGGGATAAACCCTTAAAGAGGGACTTCTTTTTCTCCTATATTCCATAATGGCCTATGCTAAATTATCTTAGAAAATTTGAGTCCAGCTCATTATCATTGCATTCACAGCTGCATCTATTAATGGGAGCCATTTCGGGGAAAACTTGGTGTTGTCGGGTTTACCGAACAATATACATAGCATTTTTGCTATGAAACTAGAAGGGGAAGAAATGGATGCCATGGAGTACATACCTGTTTTATCCTATTTGAGCTTGCCTTCGTTTGGTTTCCAAGTTTGGGTGATGCCTACTGGGTCTTTATTCTCCTTGGAAATTTTCTCAAGGAACTATTTGTTGTAGAGCTTTTGCGGCTCTGGTAACTGGTACATGATTTGTAGGCTATCTGCTGAAAAATACCCCATGACCTCTTGCCTGTGATTCCTGAATGTTCAGTCTGCAATTTTTGCCTCATCAATTACCCACTTGAGCATGTCAACATATGGGATTAGATTTGATCGTGCTGCGTAGTGTAGGAAAGAGCATGTTGTCTCGAAATAGGAGGCATCAGATGACTCCTGGGAATTCGCCATGCCCTTGGGTGCTCTTCTTCTAATATGTTGTACATAGCCTCCCAAGTTGTAGTTCCTCCATCTTTGCTACATGTAGTATCGGAGAAAAGAGGAATCATTTCTGATTTCTCGGAAGCAGCTGCCTTGCCCTTCTTTCCTGTTGTTTCCAACAATGCTCCCTGTAGATTTTTCCTGAGATGAAGCAAAGAGGAAGTTATTGAATAAACAAAAGTAAGAATGAAAATGAGAATGAATGATACCGATATCCTGAAAAAGGTGACAAGCAAGGATTTTTAATTAAACACAGATGAAAAGATATCGTATCACGTCGAGTTGCTTTTTATCATAAATTCCATTAACCTATATTAAATAGCCACTCATATTCCCTTATCGCTGCCTTTATTGCTCATTAATGTATCGCAAAATGGGAAGGATGGCTTTAAAGGTGGTGGACTTAAGTTGCGAGAATGCGTATTTTGCGATTGCGATGCAATGTCGCAAGTTAAATTTTGCATGTTTGATTGTGTGCTTTCTTAAAGTTCCTTAAGTTCCTGTGGGATGTGAGATGCGGGATAAGTGGTGTGTTCTTTATTATTTAAAGCTATTTACCTTATAAAGTGCTTGTCATCATGTGATGAACTTTAATCATCATTTTATGATATTGGGTTATATCGGGTCTACTCTTTTATCGCATTTCACAACATTGTGCAGTTTGTAAGATTTCAAACCTTTCTTAAGTGTTCCAACATGATGCGATAAGGTTGACCGTCTCATCGCAATATCGCATTTCACAAGTTTCAACATGCTTTGTGAAAGTGCGCCCTTTATGAATGACGATATGCGATACAGACATTATTTTAATATGAAATTCCTTAGGTCTTTTTTTTTAATAAAAAGCCTAATGATATTTAAGTTAAGTGCAGTGATTCTTTTAATCGCTTTACGCAAATTTTTCTTGTTAATAAGGCTTTTGACTCACTTGGTCAAGCCATATGTGAAAAGGAGAGGATTGCTAGCTTTCAAAGGGTTTTGACTCGATATTTTTCTTTATTCAAAAAATCTTAAAATAAAGTGTCTAAGTGCTAAATTTCTTTTTCAAGGATTTTATCATGGGTCCCCATTTATTAATAGAATATGATCTATTATACCAATAAATGGGGTTTGTTGAATAGCACAACAATAAGCGATTTGCTGGAAGAACTAGTTATCACTGACAGGTTTTTGAAATTTCTAAAATCTTCCAAAATAAAGGTAGCTCAAAAAAATAAAAATACATGAATTACAGGATAAGTAACATTTCCCTGAATAAAAAACAAAATCTACTTAATTACGATCCATTTGATTATCCTCTTCAATATGAAAATTTCTTTGTCTACATCATTCATTACTTGGTTTTAAAGATAAAAACAGGGGACTCGTGCAAATTAGCTTTTAGATGTACTCAGTTGTCATAGGTAGAGCCTCTACTGCCAGCAGGCGTCCATAGCCTCAACAGGGTTACTTTTTAACCAACAATGATTCAATATCCCATCTAGGTAAGAGTGCAATTTTTAAAGATAAATTCAGATTCATATACTTTCTTTCTCATTTTTTTCTAAACAATTCCTTTTTCTTAAAATTTTTCATTTTCTTCTTAAAGGTCATTATCTTGGTTTGGTGGCCAAATTTGACAATGCCATTCACTAGTTGTAACTTTAACTGAACAAGTTGGCTCATGATGAGATCCCTCGTCTTTTAATTAACATAATCTCAAGCCATTACCCTATTTTGGTATGCAGTATTGGTAATGTTAGCTTGTTACTTCCCTATGATCATGGTAAGTCGGCTCTTGATGAGACCTCTCATCCTTTAAGTTCAAGCATATTTTAGAATTACACTCTAAAAAGTGAAAGCTCACTAGATGGAGAGAATCATTGACTCAAGAGTTTCTAGATGACAATTATAGAGTTAAAGATGATTCTTTGTAAAGAGTCCTTGCTTTGTTATAGATACTTTTCTTAACTGATGGTAGAACAAAGGTTCTTTTACAAAGTTGAGTTTTACCAAAGGACAACTGATTTTGGTAGATGACAAGAAATTTTAGAGAGATAGAACTTAGCTTCTGTTTCAAATGTAAAAATTATCTTCTTAACAATCTCTACTTATACAAGCGAAAAGTCAAAATATAAAATAGACTATTTACAATAGCCAAAAGTAAATGCTACTTCAACTTTTATTTTCCTAAAAAGTAAAAGTAGTAATATACAATGAATAGAAAAGATTATCTTCTATGAAAAATATTTTTTCAAAGTCTACCCATTAACAGGCAGAGAATGTGTCTTGCCTGATAAATCTTGCAATAAAAGGGTTGATGGGCTTATTTGTTCGACAATCTGAAACGAGACAAGCCACATTCTTTGGAATTTGGTATGCTTACCTTTTTCCTCATGTGCTTTATCCCATTTCAATACCAGGTCTATGAGCTAAAAGGATTTTGAGCTTACAGAATTTGCATCAAATGAAGATTTGACTAACTATTGATGATGTGCATGTGTGATTTTGGCCTTTTCCCTTTCTTCTTCGAGCTTAAAAATTTGTGATTATATTACTTGCATAGAAGAGGAAGGGGTTTTTTCATAAATTGAACTAGGGCTAGATACGGAATAACTACATTTGTAGGGAGGACAACTTCTTTCCCATAGACCAAATTAAAAGGAGAAGTGCCTATTGAGGCCTTCTGCATTATTCAATATGCCCATAGAGAAAATATTAAAGATTTGTGCTAGTTTTTCTGACCTTGATCAATGGTTTGTTTGATCATTCTTATGAGATTTTTGTTTGTAGACTCAGCCAAGCCATTTCCCTGAGGAAAATATTTAGTAGAGTCTTTAAGATTAAGCCTCTTTTAAGAGAAAATTCTGTCATAGCATTAGCTATAAAATAAGATGCATTATCAAACATGAGGGAAGATGGCAGACCAAATCTGGTAATAATAAACTGATCAATAAATTTAATGATGTTTTCTGAATTGGCTACCTTAAGTGGAATTTCTTCCACACACTTTGTGAAGTAATTAGTTGTTATAAGGATATATTTATGCTGCTTTGAAGAGTGAGGAACAATCTCACATATTATGTCAAGTCCCCATTGTTCAAATGGTTGTTCAATGTTGACTGGCTACAATGGTAATGTGGATCTCCTCTGTCTCCCAGCAGTTGCTTGACAAAATTTACATTTCCTTACATAATCATGCGCATGTTTAAATAAGGTTGGAAAATAATAGCCAAAATGAATGATTTTTGTTGGGTGTGGAGCCTGATTATATTCTATATTCAAAAGTACTGCCACATTGGACCACAGTTCAAAATCGGGGCGGCAACGCCACCCATAAAATATTCGTTGCAGGGGGGGTCTAGAGGGGGGCGGCTGCGACCTTTGGGAGCCCCCCCCTAGCGGGGGGGTTTGGGGGCAGCGCTCCCGAAGCTAAAAACAGCTGTAAAATTGCCTTGTAAAAGTATAGTAATTTCTAGTCAATCTGGGCCATTCATTAGGCGGATGATCTGACAGTAGAACTTATGTTTAGTTTAGGGTTTTATGCCCTAGAAGGCAACCCCTCTCTTTGTATGAGGGCATTGTATTTGAGGCTGCGAGATAGATGTGTATTCTATGTGAGTGAGTTTTGGAAATAATACTGAGAGGGGGGGTGAATCAGTATTATCAGGTCAATTATTCCTTTTCTAAAACCAAATTGCATACGCTACTTTAGTTAATTAAACCCGCGTACATACGCAACTATTCAGAAGGAAACCCGCGTATACAAAGCAAACTTTTAATTTACTTTAACTTTCTGATGATGATTGTTAATCTATGATGCAGAATCAAATAACCAATAACCAGAGACAGTAAAACATAGCAGAAAGACAATCACACACAAGAACACAAGATATAAGGTGGAAACCCAAAGTGGGTGAAAACCACCTGCTGCAATTCGTCTCTATATTTCTTTAATTAGAAACTTCTATTTACAATGTACTGGTGTAGTCCTTTACCAGTACGCAGGCTGCAACCTGCAGAGAGCTACAACTCTCTCTCGTTTTCTAGCTTCTCCTGGAAGGGAGCAACAACCCCCTTAGCTCTTGCACTAGCCAAGATACTAGTACATAGGTGTTGGCCTACAGAAGGCTACAACCTTCTCTTTCTTCCAGGGAACACGTTTCATCAATTTTTAGACTGGATCCATGAACATCAAATAATCATCAAGAATCAACCAATCTCCTTTTCACAAATTAGATCTGAATCAAGTAGATATTCTTCTTACAGCTGTACCCAAAACACAGTACCAAAAACCATACACCAGAAAACAGAACCCAGAACACAGCAGCAATAGTCAGAAGAAGCTAGATCACAACTTAGATTATATACACTATTTCAACAGCCTGAAACTAGCATGCATACGCCTCTGCGTATGGAACAACCTGCGTATACGCTCCTTTACTTCACTGAAACTGCGTGTATATGCGTCTTCGCCTTACTGAACCTGCGTACAGATCTTATGAAGGATAATTCACTCTTTCAACTATTCAATCATTAATTAACCCAGATTACCAAATTGATCAAGCAAGCATCATATCTAGCAGATCAAAATCATACAAAGATATTATCATTCAAGCTTAAAGATTATGACCCATGAATAGAACTTATCCTCCTTTTGCACTAATGTTCCTTCTTCATTTAGATCCAGATCTACATCATTACCAATATACCAGCTCTAGCACTTTATCAGATGTTCAATGATAATTCCGATGATCATATGCCACATGATCTCCTTCCTCTTTTATAGTCTTAGGCCTTCCTCAATACCATGGTTTAAAACCATAACATTTTAATACCATGAACCCAAAACTAGGGATCAACATATCTTCCGAGACGCCTTGGTCCAAAACATAGGTTCAAGTTCCAAGGACTAACTACCATGGACCAAAAATATGATCCCCAACATATACGCGCTTTTGTAATGTATAACCCGTGTGTATACGCGCATTTTTCTAGATGAACCTGCGTATATGTCTTTTTCTTCTTTCTGAGTGCCTGAACTGAGATCTGTTACCAAAGAGAGTTGCCATCAAGGACAACACCTGTTCCATAGCCCCAAACTTGTGCCATAATGCCAACACTTCCTAGGGGTGCACTAGAGTAGACAGATACATGCAAAGGGTGTACATTGGGTAAGTACACCAAATCCAGCTTTCATGATAAGGACAGTCGAATGCAAGCGATCATTGAAAGAGTTCACTCAGATGTATGTAGACCATTCTCGATAGCCTTCATGACCAAATACATGTATTATATAATATTTGTAGATGATTTCTCTCATAAGTGTTGGATTTTATTCATGTAGAAGAAAGATCATACATTCGCTAATTTTTTTAAATTTAAAGCACTTGTTGAGAAAGACACTGGCAGGAAAGTGAAGGCTCTTAGGAGCAATAATGGTGGAGAATATGTATAGAATGAATTCAAGAAATTTTGTGCATCATAAGGAATTCAACAATAGTTAATATCACCCCATAGCCCACAATAGAATGGGGTGGATGAAAGGAAAAACAAAAGTATTGTGGGAGCTGCATGGGCGATGTTACATGATCAGGGCCTATTATTGCACTTGTGGGTTGAAGCATGTGACACAACTGTATATGTGCAGAACAAGAGTCCTTATCATATTCTCGAGATGAGTACACCAGAAGAAGATTTTTCAGGTAAGAAACCATATGTGGCATAGTTCAAGATTGTTGGTTCATCATTTTATTTTCATGTTACCAAGGAAGCAAGGAAAAATATAGAACCAACAACTAAGTTTGGCATATTTGTGGGGTACATTGATACACCTCACAACTATCGGTTGTACCTACTATCTCACAAGATGACAGTGGTTCGTAGAGGTGAATTTCAATGAAGAGAAGGTCATGATATGTTCCCTTGAGAGGGAGATTTAGTTACATCCAAATGAGGAGCTTTTATCTCCAAAGAAAGAACCTTAGAATGATGTGGAGCAGTCACATGTAGAGGAGAAGAGAGTGGAAGAACCCACTCATGCAAATACCTCCAAAGATGGAAGGAAGCACACAAGAGAGGTTGGAGGATTGATGCATGATGCAAGAGATAATGTGGGAGAACCCACATCACAACATAGGCATAAGAGGTAACGAGATTAGTACACTAGCTACATACCTCTAATGAGAAAGAGTGTAGAGATTGAGCCATCCTCATTTGAGGAAGAAGTGTAGAAATCAATATGGGTTGATGCCATGGTAGATGAGTATGACTCCATTATCATAAACAATGTTTGGGAAGTGGTCCCAAGACCATCAGACAGGTCAATGGTGAGTTCCATATGGATTTACAAAGTAAAGCAAGCAGCAGATGGGAATGTCGAGAAACATAAGGCCATATTTGTGGCTAGAGGGTTCTGTGAGGTGGAGGGAATTGATTATGAGGGAAAGTTTTCTCTAATAGAAAGGTACTCTTCAATCATATATATTTTAGCACTTTCAGCATAAATGAGATGGAATATACATTAGATAGATGTGAATACACCCTTCCTCATTGGAGTGATTGAGGAAGAGGTGTACATTAAGTAGTTGGAAGTATTTGAGACCTTAAATAGAGAGTCACATGTGTGCGGACTCAAGTGATCAGTGTATGGATTTAAACAAGCACCATGTGCTTGGTACACTAGGATTGACAGTTATTTCACCAGGTTGGGCTTCACCAAAAGTGAAGAAAATGAAAATCTTTATTGTATTGTGGTTGAAGGTAAATTGTTGACTATAGTATTATATGTCGATGATTTAATTCTAATAGGTGACTAGAAGGTGGTAAAATATTGCAAAGAGGATATTGCAAGAGAATTCGAGATGAAGGACCTGGGGCTCTTGCATTATTTCCTTGGTATGGAAGTATGACAAGGAGATGAGGAATTATTTGTCTCTTAGGGAAAGTATGCCAACGAGATACTAAAGAAGTTCCACGTGGAGAGAAGCAAACCCATGGAGGCTCCTCTAGTAGGAAATTGGAGGAAGAAATATGCTACTTCAGGTGGAGTAGTGGAGGATACTATTTACAAACAACTTTTGGGTTCACTTATGTATTTGGTGAACACACAACCAGAAATGTGCTTTGCAGTTAACCAACTTAGTCAAGCAATGGTTAAGCCAACCAAAATTCATTGGAAGGCATCTAAACATGTGTTGATATACCTCAGAGGCACCACTCAGTTTTGTATTTGGTACAAATACACAGAGGGAGTGAAGCTTCAAGGCTTCACAGAAGCATATTGGGCAGGGAGTCCATCCAACTGGAAGAACACATCAGGGGGGAATCTTAAGTATTGGGGCATCAACAATTTCTTGGTATAGCAGGAAGCATAGATTAGTTGCACTCAGTTCAGCATAAGCATAGTACATGACTGCTAGTTAAGCAACTTGTGAGGCTACCTGGATGAGGAATATCCTTGTTGTGTTATTTGGTAAGAAGATGTATCCTAAAGTGATTTACTATGACAATTAGAGTTGTATCAAACTCTCTAAGAATCCATTTTTTCATGATTGGTCCAAGCATATCGACTTCTGGTATCACCATCTATGAGATTGTGTGCAGAGGAGAATCATGTTTCTGGAGTACATTCCTACATAGGAACATGATGCGAATATTTTGACAAAGGCATTGTTAAGATGAAAATTCGAGTTCATAGAAGAAGGACCAGGGTAGAAGATAATACCTTTCTTGTTGACAGGGAGTGTTGAAAATGCAATAAGAAAATCATAATTTATTTTTTTTCTTGAATTAAATTAGGAGTAAAATTGTAATTCCATATCACATGACAACTTGTATTAGTTAACTAAGTTAATGTGAGTTAGTTGGCTTAGTTAATTTTAGTTGAGGGTCTAACTTGAGTCATGTTGAGTGTATCCTATATTATAGGAGACCTAGTTGATTTTATTTTGTGTTGTAATTAATTAATTCAGTTTAACTGAGTTAAATTTAGTTAAACTAGTTCCAAATATTGGAGGAATTAGTGGGAGGTGTAGTAGTGTGGTTCTATGTAACACCCCCTCCCAGGCCTACACAAAGTAACCATGCCAATAGGGGTAAACATGAAGAGAGATGCTACTATAATCAAATTTGACCTCCTATGTCACCTTAAGGAAGTGGAATCGACATAACATCACATACAATAATCCCATATCATAAAATAAAAAACCCTTAGGAGACAAGTCAACCACTTAGATAGCTTGTCCATGGGTCCCATTACTATTCTGCATCTCTTAAGCTATAGTCACTCTCATGCCATGGGCAAGGGAGCGACCAAAAACCTAAATTCACTCTCACAGGCCTGCCTGCCAGCGACTATGGACCATTACAAGTTCTGTGCTAGCGACCCCGGGATTTATGCCACATTTTTAGCCCACAATCTTGGCCTTTGCCCATAACTTTCTGTAACTTCCATAATTCATTTAAAACATAATAAAAATGTTGATCAATCAAAAATCACCCTCAGGACTAGGCCTAAGCATCACCAACTGGGACTAAGATTTTGTCAAACACTTGGCATCAATGCAACCTACAGGTCTAGGATACAAGACAAAGCATAAATCACTGAAACAACTTATGAAACATAACCAGAAGCATCACTTCCTTCTCCATTGAAGTACTACATCATTAATTAGGTCTTGCATCCATCCATTTAGTCGTTACAAGTAAATATATGAAATAACCATGACATGAACCAGTCATTCAACTGTGCTTATAACCAATGTAAAACCATGTAAATATCTGAGATATGAAAACCATTAAATCCACATATAAATCAGTGAAAAAGTGAGAGAACTTGGCTTTATTAATTATAGGAAAATTCGACCAGGTTCCGGACATCCACATACCACCTGACCATAGACATGGCTAAACCAAATCTCTCTTTCAGCCAGCCACCCCCATGCCATATTCCAAGCATGAATGTGGGATCTCGTAGAACAACCAAGGGAATCCAAAGGTTAAACCACCTCCACCCTCATCAAACTGTGATCATACCAAAAATGGTGCTTCGATCACAACCGAATAGAACTTGGAATTCCATCTAGAATGCATCACTATCCTTGAGGAATTTTCCATCTCCTCGTCTCTTAGGTTTTACCACAATACAAACCCATATCATTAGGCCCTAAATCGATACTTCTCCCTCAGGCTTTACCATGTATCTTGCCAAAATTGATCAAGGGATTCCTATGCCTTTGGGAATGAACCTTGAGACTGCCTCCACCCTAGATTCCAAAATCCATCCGGCAATTCAAAATTTCTAAAACCGAAATAAACATCCCACCATACCATGGCATCTGGAAAAAGGCTAGGCTAGGCCGAAGTCCATTATCATAACTCGGCAAAACCATGCCACTGACGGAAAGAGAACCATACACCAACATGAAAATCCATGCATGTCCAAACCAACTAGGAAATCACACATGCAAAAGGTTACCTACAAGTATTCCTACTAAGTTTGCTTGATCATGCTTTCCTTTCCTTGATCCTTGCTTTCTTTTCCTTTCCTTTGCTTGTATTTCATTTCCTTGCTCCAAATTAGAGTGCTCTAAGAAAACTCCAAGTGACCAAGAGGGTGTGTGTGTGTGTGTGTGTGTGTGAGAGAGAGAGAGAGAGAGTAATGAGAGAGCTCGAAACTTGAACTGACAAAAGGTTACCAAATGATCGTCTGAAGCCTTTTTATGAATTAGTCCTCTATTTTGTCTATTTTCCATTATTTTCCTTCAATTTTCTCCTCACATACAACCTGTGACCTTTCACCTCACTTTTATCCTAACTTCTTTTATTTTCATAAATAAATGTGCCAAAATGCCTTTTCCTTGGCCTTTTCCCATTTCCTTAGTGAAAACACACATCCATTGATGCCCATTGGGATATATTTTCCCAACATTCAACTTGGAATAAGTGTCCCTTACCCATGGTCTTATTTTTCCTTTATTAACTTTCATTACATGAAATTTTCACCAGAGTTGTTACAACCCCCCCCTTGGGGAACGCCATCCTCAGTGTTAAACCACACCAAGACCTCAACAAAACCACTAAAAAGAAAAAATATTGCCTATGGAGATTTATAACTTAGTTCGTTGTAGTATTTACAATGAAGAGCTTGCTCAAAAGAAAAACATCATGACAACATGGAAATATAATAACCATACTGCATATTGTAGCTTTATAACTTAGCTCATGGCAGTATTTACATCCATATACATGTACATATACAAATATAAAAACATCAACAAAACATATGCCAAACATAAACCAACATCAAACCAAAACGGCTTTGCCTCAACCGGAAAACAATGAAGGATATAGGGCCCACATCTGATCCACCATCTCCCATGTAGCTACTTCAGGCCCAAAGTGCTTCCACTACACTTTAACTTGCTCTATGGCTTTATTCCTGAGCATGAGATGTTTCCACTGCAATATGCACTGAGGCTCTAGCTGGAACTCTCCTTCTTTCTCCACCTGCAATACAGACCAATCAATAACATGATCAACATCCTTTATATACTTCTTAAGCAATTAAATATGGAAAACATCATGGAATTTAACTGTTGGAGGAAGTGCAATTCGATATGCCATTGGTACAATCCTCTCAAGAATATCGAAAGGCCCGCAATACCGTGGTGCCAACATGGCACATGAACCAATCCTCAAAGATATTTTCTTGGGCTTGATGTGTAAATACACATGCTCCCCATACTAAAAATCTTTGAACACCCTATGCTAACCTTCATAAATCTTCTGTCTATCCTGTGCGACCTTTAGATTCTTCTTTATAACCTGCATTTCCTACTTCATGTCCGCCAACATGTCTGGTCGAATAAGTACCCTATTCACTGGATCACTGCAACTGATGGGAGTGTTACAACTCCATCCATACAATGCCTTGAAAGGAATCATCCTCAATGAATCCTGATAACCATTGTTGTATGTGAACTCAACCAATAGTATATACTCATCCCATTTCCTTGACTGGTGCATCACATACATCCTCAGCATATCCTCCAAGATCATTTTGACCCTCTTTGTCTGACCATCATTTGTGAATGATAAGTTGTGTTGAAGGCCAACTCTATACCCAATCCTACAAATAGCTCGTTCCAAAACTTGGAAGTGAAATTTGAATCCCTGTTCGACACGATCTTCTTTGGAACACCATGTAGCCTCACTATCTCTCTGATGAACACATGTGCCACATCATTGGCTAAATATGTAGCCTTCACCGAAATGAAGTGAGTTACCTTTCTCAACCTTTTAACCACGACCTTAATAGAATCGTGATGCTTCACTATCCTTGGAAGACCTATGATGAAATCCATGGAAATGAATTCCCATTTCCATTCCAAAATCGCAATAGGTTGTAGTAGACCACCTGGATGCTTTCATTCTGCCTTTACTTGCTAGCAGTCTAAACATCTTGCCACGAACTTAGCCACTTCCTTCTTCAGATTCGACCAATATTAAAACTTCTTCATCGTCATCAATGTCTTTTGATATTCTGGATGACCCGAATACAGTTTCACATGATACTCCCTCAAGATAAGCTTCTTTAGCTCACTTCAATTTGTCACATAGATCTTGTCTCAAAACTTCACCAAGCCATCTTCCGTGAGACGATAGTCTGCATCCTGATCACCTGTACCTATACCTATACTAAGTTGTAACTTGTGCATAATCTCCATGTATTTGTCATCCCATTGTCTTTCCTACAAGATCATGTCTTGTAACTTTGTCCCTTAGGATCTTATAGCTGCTATATGATTTACCCATACCTTCCTGCTAAGAGAAATCTGCAACCCAGTTATCCTTCCCTTTGATGTATCTAATCTCGAAGTCAAAATCACTAAGGGTGGCCAACCATCTAGCTTGTCGGGCATTTAGATTTAGCTTGTCAAACAAATACCTCAACCCACTATGATTGCTCATCAATGTAAACCTCTTACCCAGATGATAATGTCTCCACATCTTCAATGCATGTATAATCGCTTCTATCTCAAGATCATGCATTGGATAGTTCTACTCGTGCTCATTTAGTTTTTGTGACTCATAACACACTACATGTCCTTCTTGCATGAGAACTCTACCAAGTCCCCTTTTGTAGGCATCTGTACGCACCACAAACTCCTTTTTCGGATCCGCAATCTTTAGCATTGGTGCATGTGTCAACAAAACATTAAGCTACTCAAAACTATCTTCACATTTCACTATCCATTCAAACTTATTACCCTTCCGTTGCAATGATGTGATAGGATATGCAATGCGTTAGAAGTTCTTGATGAACCTCCTATAGTAACTTGCCAATCCCATGAATGATCTCACCTCATCTACATTCTTAGGAGCTACCCATTCCATGATGGCCCTTATCTTTTATGGATCTATTTCTATGCCTTCCTTGGATACAACATGTCCCAAGTAGTGTACCTCAGTCTGAAAGAAGAAGCACTTTCTAAGCTTAGAATACAACCGATGCTCTCTTAGTAACCTCAACACTATTGTTAAATGTTCGACATGATCTTACTCATTTTTAGAATATATGAGTAATCCATCAATGAATACAATAACAAACTTGTCCAAATAAGGACACACCACACTATTCATCAAACACATGAATGTAGCTAGAGCATTAGTCAAATCAAATGGAACAAGACAAACTCATAATTCCCATACATGGTCTTGAACACAAACTTGAAGATATCCTCTTCCTTGATGCATACCTGGTGGTATCCCGATCTCAAGTTGACCTTAGAGAACACTACTTCTCCCTTTAGTTGATGAAACAAATCATCAATCCTCGAAAAAGGGTACCTTTTCTTGATAATTACCTTATTTTTCTTCCTGTAATCAATGCACAATCTAAGAGTATCGTCTTTCTTCTTTACGAACAACATTGGTGCACCCCAAGGTGATACACTGGGTCTGATGTATCCTTTGTCTGACATTTCCTTTAGCTACAACTTCAACTCTACCAACTCATGTGTGGTCATCATGTAAGGTGCATTCGATGCTGGAGCTTCCCCTGGCAGGTGTGCTCATCATGTAAGGTGCCTTCAATGCTGGAGCTTCCCCTAGCACTAACTCAATAGAAACGTCTACCTCCCTTTGAGGTCGCAACTTTGAAATGTCCTCTCGAAATACATCCTGAAACTACTACAAAACTGGGTACCTTCTAAACGCGTCAACATCCTCAACCTCCTTACCCTTGCCACTAGAAATGTGTACTAGAAACATCACACAACCTTTTTTGCAACTACACTTAGCCTGCATAGTGGTAACCATCCTCACTGATGTAGGCTTATTCTTTCCCTGCAAGGTCCTTTTTCCCCACTATCATCCACACACTCGATGGCATTGTCAAAGAAATCCACTTTGGTTCAAAGAATTTATACCCAATCCATAACCAAAAGCATACTTTACGAACCCAATGGCAGTACATCCAAATGCGTCGATGTAGGCATATCATTTAAATCAAATACACAAGTTCTTGCCCGATGGTGAACTCGCTTCTTTGTACCTATAGCCAACTGTACCAACCAAGATTTTGGATGCACTTCTTTTCTCAGACCACACTTATCGACCAAGTTAGGATTAACATAACTATAGTTAGATCCAAGATCAACCAAAATAGAAACAACTTGATCACAAACCTTACTATCCATCTCAATGATCGATGCTGGATAATTCGCCTGCCTGTTGTCCACAGATGCATGAATCTAAGGAATGTTATGACCAACATCACCAACTGTATGCGCCTCCTGAGCACTACAGATATGGGGTCTACCACCACTCTGATACCGTAGACAATCCCTCTTACAATGATCCCTGCCACATATCCAACACTATAGTTGTTCCCTACGACCGCCTCTAGCCTGTTGCTCTCCATGTCCCTCCCCTGCTATATGGAATTTCTTGTAAGGAACTGAATTATCTTTCTCACTTGAATCTTTATGTCTTCCCTTCTTTGGTGGCCATTTTCCCTTAGCTTTCTCATTTCTTTTCAAGTCATCCTTCAGCTAAAATTTGCGCTTCGAATGCTCATAAAAATGCTTCAACTTTCAGATTGCCTCCTCCAATGATCTAGGCTCATTGAACTCAATCTAGTCTTAGTATGCAACTGGAAATCCATTGATGAACCTTTGAACCTTGGCCTTCTCCTATCTGAGGTGAGGCACATATCTCAACAAATCCAAAAATCTACTAGTATACTCCTCATCTGTCATAGAACCCATCTGTAACTCATAAAACTCCTTAGCTCTATCATCATAGTATTTCTCAAACAATTACTCCTTCTTAAAGAGCCTTTCAAACACATGCCAAGTCAACTCCTTCTCATGTATTTCCTTGACATTCTTCACATATTCCCACCAAATATCTGCTTTACCTTTAATACTAAAAAGTGTTATCATTGCTTTCATGTTTTCTAAGTAATCATGCAATCTAAAAAAATTTCTTGTGCCAAGTAACCAAGCCTTCACATCTTGCAATTTCTTCATCTATCCATCAAAGGTAGGTGGATGTTCCTTCTTGAACTCATCTGGAAGGTATCCCCTACCATTCCTCTTGTATGGGTGTGTTGAAGCTTCGAAAATCACTACAACAACATGGGGGAAAACCACCCGATCAGGGCCTTGAATACCATCCTGTATCCGTTTGAAATAGTGGCTTCGACTGGATATAGTGGGACCAGTTTCCCGATAAAAATGTGATAGGATGGATAAAGTGTTGATGACCAAAAACTAAGTGATATATAGGGTAACTAGAATACATGTATATTTAATCTATCTATTACCCAGGGTTTACTTATATTTATGTGATCTAGAATAATTATCCTTAGTGTATGATAATGAAGATTGATCAAACACTTACAGAAATTAAAAGCTTTTAAAATAAATATTTTGATTAAAAAGTTAATCAAAATAATTGATGAAGCACATGTTGCATCAAATATTACTCAACAATTTCTCATATATGTATTTAAAGGATGACAATTCAAGCATGTTTAGAAGTGAATAAATGTAGGACTGCATTAATAGAGATACATATAATAAACAATACAAAAAGAAATGGCTATCAATTCATAAAAAAAAAAAAAAATATACATGCATAAAATTTCCCGATGCATATGACTCCGCTCATGAAATAAATAGCTCTAGTCCAGTCTTTTTCATTAAGATGGTTTCAAAAGTACAAAATTCCAAGGTTCCAAAGCCACTTTCACAAAACTTTAGGACTCTGATTGTACAAAAGTGCAAGCTTTCAAAGGTTTTCTTTATAAAATTGGGGACCCTTTCTTCATAGACATGAAAGGGTTTATATAATAAAAATAAAGTATAAAAATAGACATTACATGAAAGTTCTGAGGAGGTTAAAACAACTCTCCTTAAAATGAGTGAAAAAAATATAGAAATAGAAACTATTGAAATGATGAGCTCAAGAATGCAATTGTGTCTATTCTTTCATTCATTGTCTGAGCTCATAAATATCCATCATTGGCTTAACTTCAAGAGGCTGAATTGCCCTCATGTGTAGCTATCCTGTATACACTGCAATTGAAAGAGTAGGAAGCATATGGGTGGATGAGTCAGCAAAGCAACGTAGCATTAACCACTGACTATGTGGCTTCACTAGATATTTCCAACATACTTCCCAATCAAGTTTGGTCAGTTGTTTAATTTCCTCTTCCCTCGCTTTTGAAGTGCCTTGCCATTTTATTTCCAGGACTTTGAAATCAAGAATACTCCTAGGTGGGCATTATTGTATTAAGTTAGCATTGTGCAGATTATCATTGATAGTTTCAAAATATTATTTACAGCATCAGTTGCTTTGGAAAATGCTCTTTTCGCCTACTTCAATTGAATGTCCCAATTAGTAAAGAGGATTTCCTTGTGTGATTTCTCTATTTTGGGATGATTTGCAGCCTGTCCCTCAGGAGTATCCTGCCATGTTATGTATCCCAATATTTTATCATCAATATTGTTGTTATGGGGTCCTTGGGGTTAAGTTCTGGTCAAATTTTGGATTAAATTTTGTATAAAATTTAAAGTCTCCACGAAATGTGGAAGTAGAGCACAAAGATAGTGTGAGTAAAAGGGACTTTAGTCCCTTAGGTGGGTAAGTGATAGGGAGGTTTTGAGACTCGCCATGGTCTGTAGACCATGGTATTGTTAGTGAAATTATATATATAGATTAGTCATAGCGAGTCTAGAGAAGTAACTAAGATATAATATTATTGTTTTGGGTAAGAAGTTAAGGCTTGAAATGTCTGTTTCCTGTACTTAGGTGAAAGGGGAAGGCTCCTGCAGCTAAGTGCGCGGGCCCCTACAGTTGAGTGTGTAGTTAAAATAAGTCTGTACTTTGATTAATATCTAATAAAAAGAGTATTAAACACCTATTATGTGTAGTTGCATCTCTTTGTTTATTTATGAAATTTTATGTGTTCGCTCTATTATTGAAAATATATGAAAGAATGCTTAATTTATGTGCGAAAGTAGCAAATCTGTAGAATTTATGCAGGCTATAACTATTTAAGGACCTTCACGAAGGTATAAATATTGTGTATAAATTTTATTATTATTAACTGTTTTGGGAAAATTAGGGTTCGCAAAGAAAAAAATAAGCCCTGAGGATCACAGGAACCCTTCACACAGACCTCTAGATGTAGAAACCTTATTCTGTCATCCCCCAATACTACTTTGGGTGAGATTTCATCTTGCGTTATGCGGGTTTTTTCCAGAAGGGCCAATAGTTAGGGTTTTGTTGGTTGGTGCAACTAACGTTGAACTTGGGTCAGGCCCCATCAAGCCAACAAATGATTCCATTGCGCATGTCCAATCAACAAAATATCATTCCTATGGGGCACCTGTACAGGGTAATAGTAGACAGTGAGGGAGTAAGTGCTCTCACCTACTTTGAAGTAATTGAAATAGTGGATGACAACAATCCTTACCCTACGCTATTAGGAATTGATTGGGCATTCGACATGGATGTGGTAAGTGAAGGATGACATTGTTAAGAAATTTACTGTATAACATAAATAATTACTGAGAGGAATAAATATAAAAATAACCAGAAACAACCATAAACACAAATGTTTATCTGGGAAAACCCCAAATCCGGGGAAAAACCCAACCTAATAAGATCTATTAGCATTGGCCAAAACCCTGGCCAATCCGGCCAAGTGAGCCTTCACTACTCACCTCCAGGTCTTGCATTAAAATGAAGTCCTTCCAGCCTTTTATAAGCTCCATTACATATAATACCACGGGCAGAATAATATGGGTGCACAATACCATGTGCCCCAAAACCATCACTGTTTAACCTGGTCAACTTTGACTCTATCCCGAGTCAAGTTTACCTAACAATTCCCCCCTTAAACTTGACTTGGGTTCCTTAACTAACTCCAGCCAAACCTGCTAAGTGAGACAATCCCGCTCACTCTAGCTCTTACCCTTCTCAAAGTTTTTACCCGGGGTATTGTTAGCCCGACATCCCCCCTATCACCTAGGTCCAACCCAAACTTTACCGGTGATTATTGAGGGGTACACATGCCTTACCAGGTCTTACAGTAGTATGCCCATTTACATGCAATAATTTTGACTTTATTAAATTTCTTTTTTTTTATTGTTGTTGTGATTCTAATCCATCCTCTCTCAATTTGATTTGCTCAAAAACTTCTATCAAACCGCTCAACTGTGAGCCCGGCGAGAACCTCGTAGATTCCAGCACCGGTGGCCTCACGTAGGAGAAAACGAACAATTTTCAAAGTTGCATGAAAAAAATTCTTTTGCTGACCTTTGTTAAATAGCCGCATGAATCTCGAACAATATATTGCAAATGCACTGATCTGTAAAAAGCATACATTGATCTCATCAGGCACTATAAACCCCTGGTATCAAAGAATCCCTTTGAAGCCAATATCTGGCTCTGATACCAGTTGTTAAGAAATTTATTGCATAACATAAATAATTACTGAGAGGAATAAATATAAAAATAACCAGCAATAACCATAAACAGATAAACGCAAATGTTTATCTAAGAAAACCCCAAATCCAGGGAAAAACCCAACCTAATAAGATCTTATTACCATTGACCAAAACCTTGGACAATCTGACCAAGTGAGCCTTCACTGCTCACCTCCAGGTTTTGCATTACGATGAAGTCCTTTCAGCCTTTTATAAGCTCCATTACATATAATAGCACGAGCAGAATAATATGGGTGCACAATACCATGTGCCCCAAAACCATCACTGTTTAACCTGGTCAACTTTGACTCTATCCCAAGTCAAGTTTACCTAACAGACATTTGAAAAGAAGGCACTTCGGGTTATTATCCCATTGGATCCCACTAAAGGAGTGTGCTACATTGAACCAGTCCGTGACTATGAAGAGGAAGACAATTTGAATCAAATATACAAGATCACTAAGCGCGACGAGGATTGGATCAATCCTGCTGCAAATGGGGAAATCACATCGGATAGAGATATCTCTCGTATCTCTGATTTAGATGAAGAACTTGAGCACTGGCATAATAGGTTGTACAAAGTCTCAATGCTACTTTGCAATATGATGACAAAATTTCTTTGTTGTGTATCTATAGAGGTACGAAATCTACCTCATTATGATGGTCTGAATGATGTTAACTTTTGGATGAGTTTGAAAATGAGGTTCGAGAGGAATATCGTCTCTAGACACTAGATCTGGCATTGCGTGCTACACCTGCATGATGATGGGGGACACATAAGGATAGCTCTGCTGACTGGAAAGACTACAACCCGAATGATGAATCTAAGGTTCGGGTACGTGAAGACCCATCTGATAGAGAATTACTCAGGCAAGGATGATCCGCGCGAGCATTTGGTCCGATGGAATAAAGCTTGGGGGGAGGAGCCTCAACCTGAATTGGTACATATCTTTTATCACACCCTAGATACTATTTCGATGAACTGGTACTTGGAAACAAAGCTACGCCATGGGACGATTGAGTGGGATATCCCGAGGGAAAGTTTATTTTTAACTTTCAGCTTTGAGGATGGGTTTGTGTATATTGATGAAGTGCTCCAGGAAATTAAGGCTTCAATCTTCAGGATGCTTGAGGAGCCGGTAGAATGGGTTCAACCAGACTGGAATACACAACTGTGCCATGCACTGGAATTCTACAATGTGACTATAGAAGAAGAAGAAGAGGATCCATGAAATGTCAACATTCCAGAGTCCAAGGGAAAACGCGAGGTTGAAGGACCCAAAGAAACAAACCCTGATATAACATAACCTTTGAATACCAAGCAAGTGAACATTGGATGCGACACGCAACCTAAGTTTGCAAAGATCGGTGATTATTGGGATGAAGATACAATCGATAAGGTTGCAGAAATACTGCACGAATACCAAGTTCTCGGATCTATAGGGAATAGTAGGGGATCTGGGTCTAATGAAGATCACCTTAAATCCTGACGCGAAGCCCGTGAAATAGAGACAATACCATCTAAATCCCAAGTATAAGGAGAAGGTGCACAAAGAGCTTGACAAAATGTTGGAGGCTAACATAATTGATCCGGTGGAAGAGCTTGATTGGGTGATCCCTATGGTTGTTTAGGAGAAGAAGCAACAAGATGAAAATTTCAGGATATGTGTAGATCTGAAGAAGCTCAACGATGTGTGCGTCCATGACCCATTTCCAAAACCATTTACAGATGAAGTCTAGGAGAATGTTTGAGGGTAGGAAGCTTATTCATTCACTGATGGGTTCTCAGGTTACCATAAGATTAAGATCACTTCGGAAGACTGCAGCAAGACCAATTTTGCGACGGAGTGGGGATGCTTCTAGTACAAAGTGATGCCATTCAGGTTAAAGAATGCGCCCGTAATCTTCTCAAGGGTTGTAATTGCAGCTTTTAAGGAGTTCATCCATAAATTCTTATAAGTTTATTTTGATGACTGAACGGTGCTTGGGTTGGTAAAGCGCCACATTGCAAGTTTGCGCCTTATGTTGGATACTTATCGCAGATACCAGATTGCTCTAAATTTGAAGAAATGTATATTTTGTGTGCCCTATGGGATATTGCTAGGCCATGTGGTATGAAAGCAGGGATTAATGGTAGACCATGCGAAGATAGTTGTTATTGTGAATTTAGAGGCTCCAAAGAATCTAAAGCAACTACGCACAAGCGTTGGCCCACATCGGATACTATAGGAAGTTTATCAAAGCTTATACGCAGATCACTGTGTTAATGGAGAAATTAATGAAGAAGGACATGAGTTTCTGTAGGGATGAGGCATGCCAAAACAGTTTGCGTGTTTTAAAGGGAAAGATGGTCACTGCGCCCATTTTGGTGTTTCCAAACTGGAAGAAAGAATTTCATGTTCATGTGGATGCCTCATGTATTTCATTAGGTGCGGTATTAAACCAACCAGGAAAAGGAGAAATTGATCATCCTATAGCCTTTCTAAGAAGGAAATTATCAAAGGCCGAGAAGAACTACTCAACTACAAAGTACGAAGGTTTGGCGATGGTGTACGCGCTACAAAAATTTAGAAATTACTTGTTAGGCACGCACTTTAAAATGTATATAGATCACTCTGCTCTCAAGTACTTGGTCAAAAAGCCTATGTTGGGGGGGAAGATCTGTAGGTGGCTATTTCTTTTTCAATAATATGAATTTGAGGTGATTGTGGAGCCCATACAATTGAATGTGGAACCAAATCACTTATCCAGAATTAAGACAAGCGAAGAGCCCACTAGTTTGGAAGAAGGGTTGCCAGATGTGCAAATCTTTGTTGTACGTGTCGCAAACGATCACTCTGCTGACATAATCCAATTTTTAACCACTCGCACATTCCTGAACAAATATTATACACAACAGAAAAAGGAATTGGTGGTACACGCGGTTGATTTTTCTGTGATCACTGGACATTTGTATAAGATGGGCTCCGATGAAATACTGCACTGATATGTTCCGAGTTTGAACAATATAGAATCCTCACCGAAGCACATGGAGGAGTGGTGGGAGGACACTATGCTCGTGGAGAAATTGTGAATAAGATCCTGCACACAGGATTGTGGTGGCAAATGATGCATAAGGATTCTAAGGCATATTGAAGGTAATGTCCTGCTTGTCAGAGGACGGAAAAGCCATTGCGGAGGAATGAACTGCCATTAAACCCACATATTTCTTTGTAGGTGTTTGACAAATGGGCGATTTACTTTTGGGTCTGATACAACCACCAAGGAAAAGGACAAGCACATGATACATTATTAATGCAACTGAGTATTTGACGCGATGGACATAAGCATAGCTAGTCGAAGACTGTAGCAATGCTACAGCTACGAAGTTTCTTTTCGAGTTTTTCTTAACTCGATTTGGTTGCCCAAAGATATTGATGAGTGAAAGGGGTATGAATTTCTTAAATGAAACTATTGTTGTGATGCTGGATGAGTTCTGATTTTATCACCAAAAGAGCACGCCCTATCATCCCCAATCTAATGGTACGGTTGAAGCGTTCAATAAGATCCTGGAGAGCGCATTGACGAATGTCTGTAATGCAAGAAGGAATGATTGGGATGTACGCATACCAGCAGTCCTTTGGGCATATAGGACAACGTGTAAAATGTTGATAGGCCAAACTCCTTTCAGGTTGGTCTATGGGATAGATGTTATGATGCCAATGGATTATATTTGTGCCAAGTCTATGGATTGCAACACTAACCGATATGGCTGATCGCAACACTATCGAGGAACGTCTCACATAGCTAATGGAATTGGAGGAAGATAGGTTTTTGATAGGATTTCACCAATAGGTGCAAAAAGAGCACAAAAAGGCCTAGCACGATCAACATATTAAGCAGCGCACCTTCTAGGTGAATGATTTAGTGTTACTTTATGATAAAAAATTCACAAAATTTTTTGGAAAATTCCAAATGCATTGGTTGGGGATGTATGTTGTCAAAGAAAGTATAGATGGTGGCAAAGTTAAGCTCGTGAAGCTGAATGGAGATATGTTTCCAAGAAAATTTAATGGAAGTCGCTTGAAGTTGTACAAGGATGATCCCAACCCTGCGCAATGACTATATGATGGTGGGATAGTATTAGTACTTTAGGCAGCTGCAAGGAGGTACGGGGCTTTAAACTAATTTGCCAAAATCGCGCACAGACAAAGAAAAAGGGATGCATAATGGAGGAAAGCAGGGCACAAAGGGGAGATGCGCCAAGGTAACTGCACTATGGGGATGGGTACCATGCAGACCACTCAAAAAGTATCCATTGAAGATGTTGTAGATAATTGGATGGTAAATTTTCTGTTTGGAGGAGTGGGGAGGCCACATTTATTGGGAAAATATTTAGCAATCTTCCACCAAAGCAGCATTGATGATGGGGTTTTGGAGGGAACGATTGGATTTGAATTTGAAATCACCTATAAATCTGGCATGCTGCCCTGCATTATTGGGAAGAGATTTTCTCATGACCAAGGTTAGATAACATGTCTGAAACTTTTTGTAAGGCCTTCCTAGACAAAATGACTGCAAATCTCCCCATAGAAGCTGCAAGTTTTGAAGTCGCAGACTTCAAAGTCGTGATTGCAATGGAAGAAACACCCTTTATACCTATGACATTGAGGTTACCTAGGCCTAATCCAACTACAGCCGATAAGAAGCAAAAGAAACCATGGTCCATTCCAATGAGGCAATCACTCTGTAAAAACCCCATAGAGATTCGCCAAAAGGGGAAATGGATAAATCACAACAACTACATGAACCCCTTTACCTCGATGAAGAAGATCTTCACGCAGGCATCGAGGAGATGGATGTTGAAGAGGGTGAGCCTATCACTTGGTTCCCGAAGTATATCCCACCGTGAAAAGGAAAATTTAAGGTACCTAAAGACCCAGATACCGCCAAATTCATGGTTTCTACACCACTGCTGCTATAACAGGTGGTGTTTGAGGGTGCGTTCTTGGGGCACATTCCATCAATCAAGATGGAGGATTGGGACTTCGCAGATCAGGAGAAGTTCCTGCAGCTTGCGCTGAATAAATATTTGGCGAAAATTTACTATGAGGAAACCGAAGTAACGCGACTGGAGCTAATGAAGTGGGTCGCAGAAGTTGAGAAAGCGTGCCTACTAAATATGCTTTGTGTGCTCAACTTTAATCGAATGATTATTAACACCACGTGTGTTAGACAATTTCTCACCCTAGTGCCCAATGGGTGTCTCTCGTTGGGAGAACCCATCCCTGTTACTGACATGCTAATCCACGGATTACCATGCTGCCCTATCAAGGTGTGGATCCAACGGAGACCTTTGGAGGGAAAACAAAAGAAAAGAAGCTCGTGGACTCGATGAAGAGTGAGTTTGGATTGGTGAATAAGTCACGCAGATATTCCATCTGCTCCATTACAGACAAAGCAATACAGTTTGGCACGCAGATATTGGCTTGCAAGATTATGCGAAAGCGTCACATGGAAAAGGTTCCAGCATCGGTGATTTCATTAGCTGCACAATGTGTTAAAGTCGTCCAGTATAGCTGGGATTAGTACCTATGTAAAGAATTTTTCGCAAAATTTTGCGAAGCCCATGATGAGGGCAAGGCATTTCATTGTGCCTGGTTATTGTTATTGATAACACTGGTAGCATGGAGGACGTCGGAGGACAACTAGTTTCCTCTATATGACCTAGACCTTCAGGAGGCAGTGAAGTTCCCTTTGATCTGGGTGACCAAAGATGTAGCGCAAGTCATGGAGACCAATATGTTTGGGGTGTTGGTAGACATGGATCTTGATAGGGTGATCAGCTAGCAGGTGAGGCTATCACTTACTCTATATGAACAGTTGGATCCTTATGCAAAATTCAAGGCAGATTTTCATAATGTTTCTATCCGTGTAAGACAGGATCCAAAGAAGGTGTGGTACAAGTTACCTTACCTTGTGGAGGAGGCAGATGTAGAGGATATTGTTGGGAAATAGCCAGGAGTGTGGCTGTACCCATCAAATCTATGCACAAGTATAAGCATGGTAGGGAAGAGTACCTTCGTGCAGACCTTAGTAGCACAAAAGAAGGAGGTAGAGCAAGCTACAACTCAGGAGAAAGAAGCGCAACAAAAGACAGTTGTTGCTAAGCAGGATGCTGACAAGGAAGTTGCTGCTAAGGTAGTCGTTGATAGAGAGTGGATAGACAAGGAATCGACGATTGAGGTTGAGGAGTTTGCCTCTCCATGCACCAAGGACCAGGAGGAAGCAGATGTTGAAGGAGGCAGGGGCGAGGAGCCAGAACCCCCCTTTGAGCGCAAGAAGAGGCCAAATCAAACGACATCAAGAATGCGAAAGAAGCAGAAGTCCACTAGATTCTCCTAGGTGGATCCGCTAGTCCTCATTGAGGGGGACTTAGATAAGATTGGAAACAAGGTTCATGACACAACAACAAAATTGTGGATGCAGTTCGAGCAGCAGTACTAGTAGACGTTGGGAAATGTGTAGAAGGATCTCCATGACTTGTAGATCCGAATGGGGTGACTACAAGCAAGTATTGGCTTTGCGAGTGGGATTTAGGCAAGCCTGCAACAAGTGAGCATGACCATGCTAGATACAGTTCAAATTTTAGATCTCAGATTCATTCAATTTCCGGATGGGACCCTGTGTGCCCAATCAGAGGAATTAAACACCCAACTGTCACAGATCAAGGATATGGGTGTCAATATCGTGACACTCCCTATCCAGACCCTCCACAAATTGCATCAAGTCATATCTGATGAGCTAAGGTTTAGGGAGCAGTGTGCACTATTGTTGATTAGCGAGGTCAAGACCAACAACTAGCAGATATTTGAAGAAATGGCCATGCGCAACTAGCACTTGGAAGCAAAAATTACACAGGAATGCAATGCGCGGTCAGAGCTCAATATTCCTGTAGAAGAAGAATCAACATAAAATATTCAGAAGTTGGCTACAATGGTTAGAGAATTAAAGGATGAAATTGGTCATGTCCGATTTGAAATCCAGAGTTGTAGTTGAAGTTGACAACTCCGCGAGAGGTCCAAGAGCAGTGCAGAGTAGTGATCAAGGAAGGGATGACCACATTAGATGCAACAGTCAAGGATTGCACAAGCTTATTCGAGCAGACCATGGAACTCTAGACATCTTTGTAGGAGGACCCCACTCTGTAGAAGATCGACACTAAAATTCAGGGGAAGCAATGACAATTTGATGAAATAAGGTCGACTGCGCGCACTTTGGTGCTAGTCCAACACTTTGCACGCTTACAGGAAGGAAATCAGTTGGAAACATAAATTGAAGAGTTGCGTTGGAAAGAGGCCATCTTGAGGGCTAGAACACAACCTTAGATGGAAGAAGCAAGCCAACTAACTCTGTTTGTGCAAAAAAATTAAAGGGTATCCAACAGACACAGAGAACAATGGGCCTCGCAGTGGAAGGCCCTACTAAAGAGAAGCTCGTTGAGGAAGTACGACAGACAGCTACACAGGGGACAACTGATCTGAAGGTTTTGAATATGGAGTTTCGTGAACTCCAAGCAAAGATCGAAGTACCAGCTGAGTGACTCAAGGATGAGTTACCTATTTATGTTGGGGACCTGTTGGGATGGGGTCCCCGGGGTTAATTTTTGGTCAAATTTTGGGTTAAATTTTGCACAAAATGAAAAGTCTCTGTGAAATGTGGAAGTGGAGCACAAAGATAGTATGAGTAAAAGGGGCTTTAGTCCCTAAGGTGGGAAGTGATAGGGAGGTTTTGAGACACACCCATAGTCCGCAGACCATGGTCTTGTAAGTGAAATGTTGTATATAGATGAGTCATAGCGATTCTAGAGAAGTAACTAAGATAGAAGATTATTATTTTGGGCAAGAAGCTAAGGTAGGAATGGCCTATTTCTTGTACTTAGGTGAAAGGGGAAATCTCATGCAGCTGAGTGCACGGAGACCTTGATAATTCCGCAAGCTGAGTGTGCGGTCCCCTGTAGCTGAGTGCGCAGGGAAAACAAGTCTGTACTTTGAAGAATATCTAATAAAAGACAGTTTCAAAGACCTATTCTATGTAGTTGTATCTCTATGTTTATTTCTGCAATTTTATGTGTTCGCTCCATTATTGAAAATATATGAAAGAATGCTTAATTTATGCATGAAAGTAGAAGATCTATAGAATTTATGCATGCTATAACTATTTAAGGACCTCCGCAAAGGTATAAATACGGTGCATAAGTTTTATTATTATCAATTGTTCTGGGAAGATTAGGATTCATGAAGACAAAAATAAGCCCTCACGATCACAGGAACCCTTCACACAGACCTTTGGATGTAGAAACCTGGTTATGTCATCCCACAATACTGCTTCGGGTGAGACTTTAGCCTGTGTTACGCGGGTTGTTTTTGGAAGGGTCAGCAGTTAGGGTTTTGTTGGTTGGGGCAGCTAACGCTGAAAGTGGGTCAGCCCCATCAAGCCAACAAATATCATTGAAAGTCACTCTCAAATCAGATGATTGATTCGTTAGTGGATGACTTGCAATACACATTGGATTGATGATAGACATCTTTTCACAGAATGTTGCTTGTTTCCTTAATAACAAAGTTTTGAGATCTAATGCTTCTTTAATAAAATCCTCCACTTTAGGATTATCCTTCAACTAATCAAGTGAAAAATGTAGTTGTTGTATTTGGATATCCTTAGAAATTGTCTATGCCTGATATTGGAGCTTTGATTGATCAAAGCTCTGCTATAATTGGGACATTTTTGTCTTCATTTGATGATCAATATTTTGTCTTTCTTCAGCCAACTGCCCCTCTAACTATTGGATTCTCTCTTCTTTCTCTCTGACAAGTCGTCTAACCTTGGTTGTGTTGTCAATTGTAGCAAATGCATAAGCACCTACAAGCTGTGACAATTTTTTCAAATTCTCTGAAGGATCTATGGGGGTATCCTTCCATACTATATTCATAGGTTCATCACTAGGAATGATCGCTGATGATGGTTTTATTCTTCTCATTTTCTTCTGTATTTTAAGTACAACCCAATGTTTGGTATTGTAAAAGACATCAAGAGGAGGGATTTATTCCACTTTGAGGACGATTTCTGATGAAGGGAAGGTCGGGATGATCTCAATTTATTCTATAGCGACAAATTTATTAGTAGCCTTATCAATGAACGAGATTTGTCCAATGTTCTGGGGTGTTCTAAATTTTTTCTCCATTTCAACATCTTCTACCCCTTGATGTCCTCTATGTTGCTGATCAAATTGTTTCCATGCTTCATCAAGTTGATTCTTGCAGGGAGATTCATCAATATATATTTCTATTGATTTATCCTCCACTCCAATCTCCTTGGAAACTTTTTCTGATTTCTTTTCAGGATCCTTTTCTGAACTCTTCTCTGAATTGTTCTATGAATTTTTCTTTGATTTGTACTCTGAGCGCTATTCTGAATTATGCTCTGAACCTTGTTCTGATTTGTGTCCTGAATTCTGTTCTGAAGCTTGTTCTGATTTCTACTCTGAATTATGCTTAGAACCTTATTTTGATCCCTTCTCTAACTCTTGGTCTGAGCCCTACTCCTCTTGGATAACTGGTTGAGGGATCCTCAACATATCCAAAGGGACGTTTTGCAATGTTTTTCTTCTACATTGTTGGAATTGGGCTAGCCTTTGTGGATCCAGTTTTAATGTGGCTAAACGCTGCACTTGTGAAAATAGTTCAGCAAACTCAAATAAGTCATCATAGTCATCGTCTTCATGATAGAACTGTCTAATTTTCACTTGGGCAGCAAAATTATGTGCAGGTATGTTAGGGTCGAACTATATGCCAGGAATGGTGGAAAATTTTAAGCATGTAATATGATCTATTTCAAGCGCAACATGCTTGAAATCATGTAGTGCATAAACACCAAGTTGGAGGGGGAATGAAGGCCAAAAAGACTTCTTGGATTCCTTTAGGGTCTTGGTTAGCCCATCCCCTATAGTCTGATAGGAAATCTCCCTAGCAAGTAGTTTATCTAGGACATACAATGGAAGAACATGGGGAGGCGTTAGACTTCCATAGACTCGAACATAAGTAAAAATATATTCTCCAAACCACCTACCTATTGGTATGAAATAAATTTTGGCCTCATTAGGCAATCTTGGGGCCCTTTTGTCAAAAATGGCTTGGTCGATAAGTAGCATAACTCCTTGGCAATTTTATAGAAATGGGTGTGGAAATTGGATTCCCACAGGATTTTGTGGTATATATGGATGGGCGTGGGATCTTGAAGGGTCCATTTCCACTCCATGGTTGGGAAAATGGTAGTGAAACAGACCGCATCCATAATGTATGCACTCATGAAAAATGGTGGAACTACTCTCGTAGAGACATACCAGTGTTTTCTAAACTCTCAAATTTGGAAGGCAATATTATTAGACAAGATAGTGCCCCAATAAATTATAAAATAATTAACTGTTGCATCAATTAGAGGAACCCATTCAACTGAGAACTTAGTTGTATTGGCGTGCCCAAATAGCCTACACATCATAGTTGCAATATAAGAATAGGGAGCAGAGAGAGAAGATATAGAATACATACCCGATTTCTCATGCTTGTGTTTGTTTGGTAGGATATCCATTGTTTTATCAGGTCTAATGGCACATCATTCTCGCTTGCAAAGTGCTCGAGGAAGGCTTTGTCATACACCTTATATGGGTCAAGTACATGATACATTCTTTTCAAGTCTTCAACTGTCAAGTATCTGATAACTATTTTCCTTGAAGTCTGGAATGTCCGATCGGAAATGTTAATATTCTCAATTATCCATTTGACCATATCAGTATAAGGTAGAATCTTGGGTCTAGCAGAAATTATATGAAGAAAAGAGCTTTCAGCTTCATAATGGGAAGTATTAGAAGAGGTAGTAGCATATGTTGTGGCTACTCTTTGAATTATCTTAGGACCCTCTCTTTCTAGCAATTGGTACATGGATTCCCATGAGGAGGTTCCGTTGTCAATTATGCATGTAGTGTCTAAGAATAGCGAGGGAATTTCTATTACATCAGGAGAAAAAGATTGGGAATTCTCCATGGTTTTATTTCATTTCTTTTACTTAGTCATTCTGTTACATGGTTCTTTCTCGGACTAAACCTGTAATTTGGAAACATAGAGGAATGAAGAGAAGTAAATGTGAAATACGAAATCATTTGAACATACAAGGCTTAAAATGACAGGAGCATGGTTTAAATTTGAATCAATCTATACAGGTCATCAAATCACCTTGGGATTTTAAATCATAAATACCATTAGAATTATTTAATAAATGAAATCATGGCTTCACATGGTTATTTATTATCCCAATAAGATATTTCATCGCAGAAACCTTTCAAATGATGTATAAAACCTTTTTCCATGTGCTCTGTCGATATGCGATAGCGATATTGAAATATCAGTTCATTGGGTATGGGAGATGTGTGATGCGATGATCGCAATATCGAAATAAGAGGTTTTGGAAGAGTAGAGGCAAATGGATATAGCCGAAGGCTTTTTACAATTGCGAAACCGTGAGAAATGACATGGCATTATAGCAGGCTAGACTGATTATCACCAAGTGCGACTTTTCCTTTTAGTCATTCATTCTTATGTTTTTATCAAAGCGTGCCTTTTAAGAAATAGCTTTATCGCAATCAAAGGATCGGGGGTGAAAGGAGTGGGGAACCTTTTGCTATCTTGCGATTTAAGCAGATGCAAGATGTTTATAGACTATATCCATTGTTTTATCGAGTCTGGTTAGTTTATCACATTTAGCAATGGGAATGGTTCTCGGCCTTTTCATATATTTTTTTTATAAAATCGTGATGCAGGAAAGTTTCAATGTAAAGTAGTTTTTTTACGATACTTAAGCCTTTTAAGAAACAAACATGTTTGTTTCTCAGGGGATATTCTTTATCGCATCACACGTTTCAAAAGGGTAAAAACAAGGCATTGTTCTTTGATACTTTGCAAAATGCGATATGGTCAGGATTTATTTAAGGTAGGCTTATTGAAGATGTTGGGCCTAATGATAATTTGGATTTGTTTATTGAAAATTTTGAATTTGTCCTTTTAAAACCTAAACTATGCTATTTTCCTATGTTTTTTAAATTTTAAAGGGTCCCTATTTATTTATATAATAATTTCTTAAGAGATTTATACATATCTAAATCGGGGGGTTATTTCATAGCACAATAGGATGATAATGATGACGATCATGATGTCTATCAGAACCAAAACTAGATTAATACCTATGTCTGTCACTCCTCCTATCTGGAGTGTCCAACATCCTTCCATATTTGATAGTGTCATATCTATATGACCTATGTCTACTGTGAGACCTACTTCCATATGCCCCATTATTTTTTTCCTCATGTCCATGGTTGATCCAAATAGGTCCATGTCACTGCAAATCTAACAAACTCTGAAGTAAAATCACATTCACCTATGCTTGTTTCTCTTGTTCCTACATGTTTTGTCATTGTCTGCTTTGCAACTCCTTAATTCTTTCTTCAGGCTTCTTACTGTGTCTGCCAAGTTAGAAGAGTGCCCCATACCACATTGCCCATCTGATGCATAGGGAGATTCTATGTAGTCTACCACCTTGCTATCCATCTAATCTCTTTCTTGCAAGGCATACTATGTTAGATAAACCAAATCACCATAAATAAATGTACCTTAGCATACTCGGGGAGGATACCTTGTCTGCAAGATCATCAAATCAACACGATGCATGTACAACATAACCATAATAAAATATAGACATATATCAATAGGTGCATCAATGCATAACCATCATACTAACTAGGTTCCAGCCATCAATGCAAGGCCATATCAACAATGCATGTTATAAACTAATGCATGACAACAACCAATACTCTAGTGTACACATTGCCTCATGCAACTATCCACCTACATAAGCAATGCCTAATCAACTACACATATGCATAACTGCATGTAGTCGAGCATAAGTGACCAATTCTTGTAATCAACCTACAAGGCTGATGCATGTAATAAAATAACCAAGAATGAAACCTAACGTACAAGGATGTAATCAAGCTTCATATAATTGTATAACCAGTCATATGCCCATGATGGTGCATTCCATAAAATCGACATCATATTCCTCATGATAACATTACTACTACCATGATCAATATGATGTATTGCAATAAGCACAGGGAAAGCAAGTGTAAGAGCCACACATGCAACTAAAATGCATGATTGACCAACACATTCACCCATATCTATAATACCAAATATGTCCTAAAGAGCATGCAACCATGCTCTAATACCAATTTGTAACACCCCCTCCCAGGGTTACCCAAAGAAACCATTCCACCCAGGGTAAACATGAGCAGAGATGCTAATACAATCAAATTCGACCTCCTATGTCACCTTAAGGAAGTGCAATCGATGAAACATCACATACAATCATCCAACATCATCAACTAAACCCTCAGGAGACAAGTCAGCCACTCAAACAACCTGTCCTTGGGTCCCACTACTATTCCGCAGCTCTTAGGCCACAGTCACTCTCATGTTATGAGCAAGGGAGAAGCCAACAACCTAAAGTCTCTCTCACAAGCCTGCCTACCAGTGACTATGGACTAGAATTGTCAGTTCTATGCCAACGACCCCATGATTTAAGCCACTTTTCTAGCCTAGAATCTTCGCCTCTGCCCATAACTTTTTGTAACTTCCAGAATTCATCAAAAACATAATAAAAATGTTTATCAATAAAAAATCACCCTCAGAACTAGCCCTGAGCATCCCAACTAGGATTGACATTCTGTCAAACACTTGGCATCAATGAAACCTACAGGTCTGGGATAGAAGACAAAGCATAAATGACTAAAACAACTTATGAAACATAACCAAAAGGATCACCTCCTTCTCCACTGAGCTACTACATTATCAATTAGGTCTTGCATCCATCCATTTAACAATTACAAGTAAATATATGAAATAACCATGACATGAACCAATCATTCAACCATGCATATAACCAACATAAAACCATATAAATATCAGAGATATGACAACCATTAAATCCACATATAAATTAGTGAAAAAGCGAGAGAACTTAGCTTTATTAATCATAGGAAAATCCGACCAGGTTCGGGACTTCCACGTACAACCCGACCATAGACATGGTTATACCAAATCTCTCTTTCAGACAGTCACCCCCATGCCATATTCCAAGCATGAATGTGGGATCTCATAGAACAACCAAGGGAATCCAGAGGTTAAACCACCTCCACCCTCATCAAACTGTGATCACACCAAAATAGGTACTCCGATCACAACCAAACGAAACTTTGAATGCCTTCTGGAATCCATCACTATCCTTGAGGAATTTTCCATCTCCTTGTCTCTCAAGATTTACCTCAATCCAAACCCAGATCACTAGGCCCTAAACCTAGACTACTCCCTCAGGGTTTATCTTATATCCCACCAAAATTGGTCAAGGGATTCCTAGGCCTTTGGGAAAGAACCTTGAGACCACCTCCGCCCCGGATTTCAAAATCCATCTAGTAATTCCAAATTTCTAAAACTATATAAACATCCCAACATTCCATGGCATCCAGAAAAAGGCTAGGCTAGGCTGAAATCCACTGTCATAACTCAGCAAAACCATGCCACCGACAACAAGAGAACCATACACCAACATGAAAATCCATGCATGTCCAAACCATATAGGAAATGACACATGCAAAAGGTTACCTACAAGTATTCATGTTGAAGCTGCTTGATCCTACTTTCCTTTCCTTGATCCTTGCTTTCTTTTCCTTTCCTTTGCTTGCTTTTCTTTTCCTTGCTCCAAATTAGAGTGCTCCAAGAAAACTCTAAGTGACCAAGAGAGAGAGAGAGAGAGAGAGACTAATGAGAGAGCTCCAAACTTGAAGTAAAAAAAGATTACCAACTAATCCTCTGAAGCCTTTTTATGAATGATGCCTCTTTTTTCTTCATTTTCCATTAATTTCCTTCAATTTCCTTGTCACAGGAAAAGATTGACCTTTCACCTCCCTTTTCTCCTAATTTCCTTTATTTTCATAAATAAATGTGCCAAAATGCCTTTTTTTCCTTTTAATGCCTTTAACTTAGCCTTTTCCAATTTCATTAGCCAAAACACACATCCAATGATGCCCACTAGGATATATTTGCCTAACATTTAGCTTGCAATAAGTGTCCCTTACTCGTGGTCTTATTTTTCCTTCATTAACTTTTATTACATGAACTTTTCACGAGGGTTGTTACATGTTACTTGCAGTGATCAACCAATTAACTGATGATTCACTCGTAAATAACTCATGCATGTCAGATTTGAGATTTACCCAGTTGATATTAGAGTTCAGGGATAGTGTACTATCAATTTTATAATCATCTAAATTGTACATGTGGTGCATGCGGCCAAAGGAAGGCCTATGATGGATTGTACAACTCCTTTGAGGACTTTTTCTAATTAATAGGAAGCTAATTCCCAAGGAAACAACGCAAGGAAATAGGGACTTGGGCAAGCAAAAATTGTGTTAATTATTGGCTTGGGATTGTCTAGGAAGATGTAAGATAGATAATGATAGTGCAGAGGTTTCTAAGGCTTCAGCAAAGCATGGTAATCTTCTCATATTTTCTAACTAATGCAATATACAGATTGCAGGGGTTTTTAGTTGTGGCTTTCCCCAGGAAATCATTGTGTAATGTGTTGATTGAATTCTTTCTCTTGTATGCTTCATTATTTTACGATCGTTTAACTGTTTTCGTTGATGAGTAGAGTAGATTTAAGTCTGTTGTTTTAATAAATTACAATTAGAAGTTTGAATCTACAAGGAATTTCTACAGTTCAGCCAATGATAAAACTTCTTAACTATTGTCAAATTCTTATGGTATCTCGTGTGACCTAAATACAAATTGAAATGAAACTCCCTCAAGATAAGCTTCTTGAGCTCACTGTTTTTTGGCACATAAATCATGTTCCTAAATATAAGCAAGCCATCAGTCATGAGGTGATACTCCTCATCCCTATCACCTTCACGCTATTGTTGCAATATCTACTTCAATTGTTGGTACCTATCATCATGTTTCCCTACCTGCAATATTTGATCCTGCAAACCTGACCCATAAGAACTTATTGTTGCAATATGATTCACCTGCACTCTCATACTAAGAGAATTTTCAACCTTGTTCTCATTTCCCTTGATGTACTTGATCTTAAAGTCAAACTCACTAAGAGTAGCCAACCATCTATTTTTCCTGGAATTCATATTAGGTTGGTAAAACAAGTACCTCATTCCACTATGATCACTCATCAAAATAAACCTCCTTCCAAGAAGATAATGCCTCCACATATTCAAGGCATGAATGGTAGCTTCCAACTCAAGATCGTGAGTCACATAGTTCTGCTCGTGTTCATTGAACTTCTTTGACTCATAGCATGCCACATGTCCTTCTTGCATCAGGACTTCACAAAGTGTTCTCTTGCAAGCATCTGTACATACCACAAACTATTTATCTAGATTTGTAATCTTCAAAACTGAAGCATTTGTAAGCAAATGCTTCAACTACTCAAAACTAGCTACACACTCCACAGTCCATTCAAAATTTTGTCTTTTTTTCTACAAAGATGTCACAAGATAGGAAATCCTTGAGAAGTTCATGATGGACCATGTTAAATAATAGCAAGAAAAGGCTTCATTTGACTTGTGTCTTAGTCAAATGGAGAAATTCCAATTTCCACATCAACAAGATGACTTGAGTTGCAGTTAACAGAAGTGACATGGCCAAGTCACTTAGTTAAGTCAGTCAATTCAAGTTTGTGGGTAAGAAGTAGATTTATGCATGGGTTGATTATAAATTATTGCAATCTAGTGGATTTTTAGTTATTGAAACTCAGTTATCTGAGCTATAGTCATGAATAGAGTCAATAGGAGTTCAATTGAGTAGTTATAACTATTGTTAACTCGTTGATCTCTAAGTTAACTAGTCAATTTACTAAAAATATCCCTAGTCATGAATGCAATTAGAATTGCCTAGTTTAGTGGAGGAAAAATGAACAATTGTAATCATTATTGTATACTAGTGAGTGTATAGAGTTTTTTAAATGCAAGTGAGCTAATTTCCTCAGGAAATGTGCAAGGAAAGAGGAGGAAGTTAGATGCCTTTTTTGCCTAAGTGTTGGTCAAATAAGGAAAAGTAAGAGATCAATATTGTAGTGTATGTTGAGCTTCAATGATTGAAGGATTCATTATAATTGATCATTGTCTCATTTGATATAATACAAATAGAGGAGGACCTTTTCCTAGTTCAGTTCCCAAGTAAAATATTGTGTTCATAGTGATTAAATTATCGCATGTGTTTATATTATATCTTTTCCTCTCCGCAGATTGAGTAGTAGAAATTGGTCTATTGTTTTCAGTCTGAATTCATTAGAAAATGTAATTTTCAAGTTATTTATACATGGTATCAGAGTTATTTAAAACTACATAGAAACCAGGTTCCTGATCAATCTCTCAAGAAATTTTGAATAGTAGAGTTTTGTGGTGCAAATTTTTTTTTTTTTTTTTTTGCCCGCAGTGTACGAACAATGTCCTTCAATGGATTGAGGCTTGAGTATGCATTGGAGGGCACTTCAAATTTCTATTTTTGGAAAGAGAGGATGGAATTTGTGTTGGATGACAATGGAGTATTGTAGTACACACAAAATGATTGTAACACCCTCCTCCCACGTTTACCCAAGTTAACCGGTCCGTTAGGGTAAAAATGTGATGAGAAGCTACTGTGATGTGATTCAAATCCACATGTATAGTTAAGGAAGTGGAACTGACAAAACAAAAACAAATCGACCTTCCTCAGATGCTACAGAAACTTCAAGAGCCAACCCTTCCAAGTGACCAACCCCTGAGACAACTTGACACTTCATTTATCTAGACCCCCAACTACTGCCATGACAAGTCATGCATGTGACTAAGGCCTTCTAATTTCTCTCATAATAATTGCATGCTAGTGAGTGTGGACTTTTTCAGCTAGTTTTGAGCCAGTGACCCCATATTTTGTGCCATTTTTTCAAGGCCAGGACTCAATCCACTGCCTAAAACTTTCAGGAATGATAAATGACATTGAAACAAAGGTACTAATTCCAACACTTGGTTAATGACTTGACTGAACCCCTACTATCCATGACATACATTTCATCAAGCATGTCATAAATATGAAATCTACATGTCATAACAATAAATTTTAGCATAGGGGTCTCATAGTAGTCTGAGATTCATAAAGAATCATTCTTTCCATATCACAATAGTTGCATTGTCATCTATTAGGCCATATATTCATTGTACATTCATTTGAAAATGATGGAAGCCATACATAAAGTATGTCATAAAACATACTCATAACCAACATATAACCCAAATAAATAACAATGATATAACAACCATAGAATCCACATATAAGGCAGTACATTTACACATGGAATACCAAGGACAAGAAGCTATTATTAATGAATGAAAAATCCAACAAGGTATGGGACTTCCATGAATCACCTGACCATAGATTTTTTGAACCAAATTTTTGTTTCATCCAATCACCGCGTGCCATATTCCAAGCATGAATTTGGGTCTCAAAGCCAAACCAAACCAAGTTTCCTCAGGCTTTAACACAATCCCCACCAGAACACTAGGCCCTAAACAAGCATGGATGCCGCCATATTTCACCATGTACACCATGAGGAATTTTCTTGTCCCCTAGTCTCTAGGCTTTACCATATATCCTGCCATACGATAGTCGACGATTCCTACGCCTAATCAAGACTCCACCCTCCAGGATTTACCATATATCCTGCCATTCACCAACCAAGGATTTGTAGGCCTGATTGAGGGAACACACCTCTAGGATTTACCATATATCCCGCTATACAACAGTTGAGGATTCCTATGCACGTAAAATATAGCTTTACCACAATCCTAGTCCAGTTAATGGATTCCTAGGCCATGTGTTATTTCTTTCAAAGACCATCTCCTTAGTTTTGAAACCATTTAGAAATCCAACTCAACCAAATAAAAGAGAACCCATCACACCATGACTATCTAGAAATGGCAAGGAAAGGTTGATGAACACTACCACACTTGGAAAAACCCATGCCAATGGAAACAAGAGAACCAAATACACACATGCATGTACCATTCATGCCAAATCTAGTAAGGAAATCACACATGCAAATCAATTCATGCAAATAATCCTTTTGTAGCTGCTTGATCCTACTCTTCCTTGCTTGAACTTTGCTTCCTCTTTGCCTCCTTTGCTTTCCTTGACCCAAAGCTGAAATGCTCCAAGAAAAGACTAACTATCCAAGAGTGTGTGAGAGAGAGAATAGAGAGAGAGCTCCAAAATTGAACTGAAAAAATGTACCAACTGATCCTCATAAGCCTTTTTATTAATGAGTCCTTTGTTTTCTTCATTTTCCATTATTTTCCTTCAATTTCCTTCCCACATGTAACCTGTGACCTTTCACCTTCCTTTTCTCCTAATTTCCTTTATTTTCATAAATAAAATGCAACTAATGATACTTTTCTTTCTCAAAGCCTTTTCCATTGCCTTTGAAAATTTCCTCTTAGCCATAATAAACCAAATGAACACCCATTAGGATGTTTTGCCCACCATTCAACTTGGAATATGTGTCCCATGATATTGGTTATTATTTTTCCTTTATTAACTTTATTTACATGATTTTTTTGCTAGGGTTGTTACAGAACCCTCCCCCTTGGGGGGACACCGTCATCGGTGTTCAATGACACCTATGACCAACAAGACTATTGAACAAAAAACATACTACCCATGGAGCTTTATAACATAGCTCGTTAGAGAATTTACAATGACATCCTACTGAAACATGAAAAACATACCATTTACTGGAGCTTTATAATACATCTGATTATGGTAGTTATAATAACCACCACATATACTTATGCACATTTGATTCAACCAACAAATAATCATATTATCTATGAAGATTTATAAATCTCGCTTGATACAATATTTACAATAATATACACATATAGACGTATTCACTGTATATTTGTACTACACATTCAAACTTCTTATGTGATATGCTAAAATAAAAGACATGAATCTACTCTACTCAACATCAGAAACAAAAATTGATCAATGAAATCACGAAGTAGAAAAGGAAGAATTTTAATCGCACATAACACAATATTTTTTTGGGGAAAGAAACTGTTGAAAACCTTGACTATATATATTACATTAACCAGGAGATTTGAGAAAAGAATACAATGCTTGTTCAACCCCAAAAATATCTACACAAGTACAATCTCACGCATTGCTTCACAAACCAGCTAAAGCCAAAACTTAGCCAAATATGTTGCCTCCTAAGCCCCTACTTCCTTTTGTAACCCCTAAGGGAATTATCCCATATTTAATTGGTAAAATCCCTCACCACAACTGCGCAATCCATCATAGTCCTTCTACTGATTTCATGCAACATCTGTACAACTCCAAAAATTATACAACTTATAGTATATTGTCCTTGAAATCTAATCTCAATTAGGTCTTTCTCAGATTTGGCATGCATGATTTATTTTTGAGTGAATTATCTTGTTTTATCATGTATAAACTTTTGGTGTATCCCCACTTGGTTGGGTGGATGAGTCAATCTTGGTATATCCCCACTTGGTTGGGAGATGGATGTATGTATGAGTCTTTGGGGATAGGAAGGTCATTTATGATGTATAGAGTCATGTTCTTCTTGTAGAACATCTTTTTGCATACCTTGCTTACAGTCAGGGGGAACATGAACAACACACTTCAGCATATCAAAGAATTCAACATGTACTCAAGGGGAGCATAACCCTTTGCCCTTGATGACAAAGGGGGAGAGTGACTTGGGGTTGCCATCAAGCCCAAAGGGGGAGATTGTTGGAATGATGACACAGGTTTAGCGCAGGTGTTGTCCTTGATGGCAACTCGCTCAGAATGACAAATCACAGTTCAGGCTCTCAGAATGAAGGAAAAAGAGATATACTCAGGTTCCCCTTGACCAAGCCGTGTATACACGCAGGTTCGTCGACCAAAAGGCGTGTATGCGTATACACGCACTTTCACGCAAGGAAAGGCGCGTACATGTTGGAGAATTTGGTTTTGGTCCATGGTATTTGGACCATGGTATTTTGACACATGGTATTGGTCCAAGGTATCTTGTCCGAAGTGTCGACCCTAGGTATTTGGTCCAAGGTATTGATTCTAAGTGGTTTTTTGTTGGCATTATGTTTCGGGTATGGTTATATGTTACAGATGTTGTACTTGATGGCAACACCCATGGCATGGCTCTCAATATGATGAGAATTAAGAAGTACGCAGGAGAACAGTTCAGAAGATGCGTACCCGCAGGTACGCCGTGCAGGGACCACGTCCAGACACGCAGTTTACCCATTCATGAGGTGCGTACCCCCAGTGCACACACTTCAAGGCTGTAAAGCGCGCACACGTGGGGTTCCTTATGTTTAACCCTTGGTATTTTACCCATTCATGAGGTGCGTACCCCCAGTGCACACACTTCAAGGCTGTAAAGCGCGCACACGTGGGGTTCCTTATGTTTAACCCTTGGTATTTAGCCGACGGTATTGGGTTATTATGGTTTTGGCCCTGTGGTATTGTTTTATATTATTATTATTATTGAGCCCCATGATCCATGATTTTAGGAAGAGCTTGCCTATATAAGAGGAAGGAGATCAGTTGGCTAAAGTATGCTTTTGGGTTGAATATCTTAAGATCTGAAATATTGGGTTATTGTTTCAAAAGCTCGATCTATAAGAAAGTGAAGTGGAAAGCAAATCTGTGAAGGGTGATCTCTCGGACACCACAGAGGCGCCACAGAAGGCGCAGTGCGGAGACGCCACAGAAGGCGCAGTGCGGAGACGCCACAGAAGCGCCACAGAAGGCGCAGTGCGGAGGCGCCACAAAAGGCGCAGTACGAAGGCGCCACAGAAGGCGCAGTGCGGAGACGCCACAGAGGCGCCACAGAAAGCGCACTGCGGAGATGCCACAGGCCAGAGAAAAGGAAATTGCGTATCTGTCTTAAGATCTTTTGTTGACTGATTTTTTTGTTGATAAGGTGTTCTGGGTTTAGTTTACTGTTATTGTGGATCTGGTT
>APFE031736810.1:127538-150936 GCA_000404065.3 Pinus taeda
AGTAAGGCCTAAGACTATAAAAGAAGGAGGAGATCATTAGGCAAAGGGACTCAAGTAATTGAATATCTAATGAAGAGCAAGATCTAGAATACTGGTCATTGGGTTATGGTGCATAGTTGGATCTGAATCAAGGAAGAACCTGAGCGCTTGAAGAAGGATAAGTTCTATTGATGGGTCAAGATCTTAAGGCTTGAAGAGAAGTATCTTTATGTGGCTTTGATCTTTTATCTGAATAATTCGTGCATGTCGTAATATACAAATCTGATGATCTAGGTATAACTGATGTCTGAATAGTTGTAAAGGGTAAATTATATTTTATAGATCTGTACACAGGTTCATTAAAGCAAGGGTGTGTATACACGTTGATTCAGCATTTCAAAACAGCATATACGCAGGTTTTCCTTGACGAAAGTGTGTATGCATGCAGGTTTGACACATTGAAGTAGCGTACACCTCATAAAATAAGTTTTAGCTACTTCTGTTTGTTGTTGCAGAGTTCTGGGTTCTGGCTTGGGTTCTAGTTATTGTTACTATGTTCTTGTTACAGCATTCAGAAAAGTGTTTGTTTGATTCAGTTTTCGGTTGGTGCAAAGGAGATTGGTTGATATAGATATATTTGATGTTTGATTGATGTTATTGATGGATCCAGTCTGAAAATTTATGAAACGTGGTCCCTTGAAGAAAAGAGAAGGTTGTAGCCTTCTGTAGGTCAGCACCTACGTACTAGTAAACACATCAGCTAGTACTAGAGCTAAGGGGGTTGTATCTCCCTTCCAGGAAAAGCTGGAGAATGAGAGAAGGTTGTAGCCTTTTGCATGTAGAATCTTGCGTACTGGTATAAGGCTGCACCAGTACAAAATTTGTGAAAAGGAGTTTCTTATTAAAGAAAGATAGAGACGATTGTCGTAGGTGGTTTTCACCCACATTGGGTTTCCACCTTATATCTTGTGTTCATGTGTGTGATTTCCTGTTCTGTTTACTACACCTGATTACTGATTATATGGTTATGATACACATATTAAAAATCAACTAACTAAATTATAAGTTTACAAGATATACGTTGGTTGCTCTAAACATAGTTGTGTATACATGCAAGTTTCATTAACAAAATTAGCGTATATAAATCTGTTTATGGAAATGAAATATTGTTAAATTGCTAATACTGATTCACCCCCCCTCTCAATATTATTTCCAACACGATGTCATTTGGTCAAAACTTATATTCTTGATCAATTGTTAGCAGAATGGTTCATTTATTCCCTCATGCCTACTATAAGTAAGGATGTTTCCAAGGGAGGAGTTGTTACTAAAGAGCAAGTCATTTCTCGTGCTCAATATATGGTTTTGATTTATACCCAATCTGGAATCCCCTATGACAAGATACCCAATTCTCCCCACCTTCACATATTATTTCACCTAATCCCTCGAAGGAATTACATGATGTTGATGGCGTGATTGGTTTTGTCAATCAACATTCAATGAGAAAATATTCTAATCAAACAAATTTCAAATATGCTCCAATTTTGACCAATCAAATCCCCTCTAATCTTGCTCTTGTGAGTACTTCTGAGGTTGATGTCATCCAATCTACGAAAGGAAAGTCTCATCAATCTGGAAGTAAGAAAACGGGTAAAGGTAAGAACAAACAGGAAAACCCTCCATAGTGGAAGTAGAAAAAGTAGTCTCATGACGATAAGAATAAGCCCAATTACCCTTGTCTTGTTTGTAATGAAAATCATTTTAATAAGGATTGTCCACATCAGGAAAAAATCAATCGATTTTTGAAAGTTTCATCCATCTCATTTATCATGTTGACAGATCCTTTCCCCAACTAGGAGGCGAAAATAGTTGCACAAGACCCATCTCCCTCTTCTCAAAACACTATTTTTATGTGTCAAAAATATGCCTCGGTGTCCACTAGAAAGAAAGATTATGGTAATTTGAATCCTTCAACTAGAAAGGCTACTGATAAACCTTCCAGTTTTACTCCACCCACATCTGGTCCTCTCCAAATAGAGAAACCTGCTCCTAAGCTGACAATTGAACTTCCCAAAGGGGTGATTCATAAATCATCATTTAACCCCCATGTGAGAGTTGCATAAAATTATAATATAGTTGAATATTCAGCCTAATCTTCTTCAGTTATGTCTACTCTCAGCTCTCATTCTAGAGAGAATCTCATAGCCTTGTCCTCATCGAACTTGACATCTCTCCTTACAACTGTCATCCTCAGTGAAGGAAAATACACCCAATAATTGTGTGGAGTTTTGGTGTATCCTACAAAAACTCCCAACTCTGTTGTAGGATTAAGTATCTTCCCAAAATCCTTGGAGACATGAAAATAAATTGAAGCTCCAAAAAATCTAAAATGAGACACATCAGGCTTTCTCCCAGAGAAATTTTCCTCGGGTGTGATCATACCAAGTATCTTATGAGAACTCTGGTTCTACAATTAGATTGCAGTGTTGCATGCTTCTACCCATAGACGTAATGGAATCACATGACCATGTAGCATGTCCCTTGCTTCTCCCACTATATTCATGTTCTTCCTCTCAAGTACCCCATTCTAGGGTTATTGGGTGCTATCAATTCTCTTCAAATACCTTATTTCACGAAAAAATTCTTGAATTCATGCGAAACATATTCACCTCCATTGACTCTCCTGATAGCCTTCACCTTCTTGTTAGTCTCTCTCTCAACTAGTTCCTTGAATTCTACAAATTTTGAGAATGTCTCATGCTTCTTCTACATGAAGAAAATCCAACACTTTATTGAGAAATAATCAATGAAAATAACATAGTATTTATGTTTGGTAGTGGAGGTTGTCGAGAAGGTCCACAAACATCAAAGTGGACTCTCTCCAAGGTTGCATTTGCTTTGTTGTCTCGATCATGGAATGTGGATTTTACACACTTCCCCAAGGTACAACCCTTGCATACATTTTATTGCTCAGGTGATCCTTTAGGGACGTCATTTTTTATTCGTTGCATAATTTTAAGGGTTCCATGGTACAAATGACCAATTCTTTTGTGCCAGAGTTCACCGGCATCTCGACTCTACATTTTCTATGTCTTACTGCTTAATGTAATGCAATCTTCCACGTCAAGTTTGTACAATTTCTTCACACGAACCTTGATCTGCATCACAATGTTGGCCATGCATGTAATTAGGGTGAAGTCTAACTCGAACTGTGAAGCCAATGCTTCACCTATTGCTCCTCTTAATTTCTCCGTGTTATACTTTTTGTATGGACACTTTGTAGCATAGTGCCCGAATTCATGACAATTGAAGAATTTTATTTTGGACAGGTCTTTCATTTTTCCCCCTTGGCTGGGATCTAGTTTGGTTTGATATTTGTTCCTTTTCCCTTCTTTCGCTCCCAAACCAATGCAAAATTATCTTCATCGCTCCCTTGGATGAACCTCCATCTCTAGTATTTCGCCTAATTTATTCTTGTACCAAATCGTACCATAAGTGTTTCCAATTCAGTAATTTTTCCCTTCCATTCATAGAGTCCTAGTAGTTGTACCAGGATTTCGGAAAGCCTAGAAGAGATAGGCTCACCGGGTCATCTTTTGCAACATTCACACCAACCCCTGCAAGCCCATCCCGATCTTGTGTAAATATGTTGAGATGTTGTGGAATATTATCATTCTTTTGCATCTTAATCTTTCAAAGTTTGTCTTTGATGGTCAGTTTTCTATGGTCACTACTATTCTCAAATTGCTCAGTAATTTCCTTCCACATTACTAAAAAAAATAGTTTTTCTTGCCATGGAGATTTGGGACAATGTGGTCTCTCACTCCCTCTAGGATTATTCTCCTTGCCTTTGCTACATATTTCTTCCATTGGGATAGGTTCTGGGAATCAACTGATCCTAGTTTTGGAATGGTTATCTTAACATATTCCAACAATCCATTATCATCAAGAACTTCCTCCATGCGATCCTTCCAGACAATGAAATTTGAGCTTCCTTCCAAGGCATATTATAATCTCAGTCCATTGAAGGTTATTTTCCCAACTTTGAGGAAATCTTGCTACACTAAAGTTTCTAATTCGAACCTCGTGAGGAACAACTTCAAAATTCTTGTTCTAATGTGAATCCTTCTTTGATACCATGTATAAAATTGGTGATAGAATTGCAATTGCTCAAGAAATTTAATCTAAATCAAGAGGCACTATTCTATTCTACTGCTTTGCGGAAATTAATTCACGATTTAGAACAACATTCGCAAACATGCATAAATCACATACACAAGTACCCAGATGTATCTAGGGGAAACCAACTGGTAAAACCCCCTTAAGCATGCTTGCATTAATCAGATGAATAGATAAAATATTACAATTGCTAGCTCCAATTTTGTGCTCAACCTACGAAAGAATGACTGTTCTCTCTGCTCAATGAGAATCTTTGACCTAGACTTGGTCAATTTCTTCCTCCACTTGAGCTATAATTTCCTTACGTAGATACTGAGGAAATTAACCCCTATTATTTAGGAATTTCCTCCAAAATGATTATGTGATTCCCAAGGATTGATTATTGATTCCATGCAACACCTGTACACTCAAGACTAATCTACAACTGATGTTACATTGCCTTGGAATCTCTACCACAACTGAGCAATTCAAATTACTTGCATCCATGATCTATTTTTGGTTGATGGATTAGTTAAATGGATGATATCTAAGTTAGACAGTTGTCCCACCGCACAACTAACCTCCAACTATTTCTATTAACTATTAGAACTAGTTTAACTGACTAAAACTAGAAATAACTAAATCGGATTGCAATAAATTAGCAATCACACATACATAAATGAACTCCAAGCCTTATAACTCAAATTTACTTAGTGAACTATGTGGAAAGAGCCGTGTCTCCTCAATTGATTGCCTCCAAGTTGTCTTTTGATGTGGAAATTTAGAATTTTCTCAATTTGACTGTCAAATTGAGCCTTTCTTGCTACACTTATCAACATAAAAAATGATAGTTTAATAAACTTAGTTTATGATTCCTCTCAAGATTCAATTTTCATTTCATAATCTGATCCTTTCGATCTCACCTTTGCCATAGACGAAAGCACCATAAAAATCATGATGTCGGATGAGAAACCCTGGGACCATAATCATCATCGTTTGTCTCAACTTGACAATTTTGAGAGAAATTTTGAAGACTATTTCTACCCCAAGTTAACTGAGGAACCTCAAAATCCCATCTCCATTTATGAGGTGAATTTTGAGAAAATCCTAGCAAACATTGAAGACACTATTCCTCTCAACATTTTAGTTCATCCCAGGGTGATTGAAAATGTCCATATCGATGCATCTTCTTATCCATAAATGATTAAGATTTATAGAGACATTTTTCAATAATTTTTTTACGTGTTTGCTTGGACATACGAATAGATGCTAATCATTGATCCCAATATTGTGATGCATGAAATTAAAACATATCTGGATGCCAAGCCGGTTAGAGAACATTTGTGTCTGGTTCACCCTAAGAAAGTTGTTGCGATTAAGGCAAAAGTTGAAAATCTTTTGCGTGTTGGTTTTATTTATCTTCTTCCTTTAACCATTTGGGTCTCAAACATCGTTCATGTGATGAAAAAATAGGGTACGATCCATGTGTCGATTATCATGATATTAATAGAGCTTGTCCCAAGCACAACTATGCAACCCCTTTCATCGACCAAATTGTTGATGATTGGGCTGGAGTGAAATTTTCTCGTTTACGTATGGCTTCTCCGACTACAATAAAATCAACATACTCCCATGTGATCAGCATAAGGTTGTGTTCAATTTTCCATGGGGTACATTTTCTTATTGCAAACTTCCTTTTGGTCTTAAGAATGTAGGAGCAACTTTCCAATGAGCAATGAAGTATGCTTTTCACGATATTAAGCATATCATGCAACCATACCTTGATTATTTTCCTACCCACTCTAAGAGTTGTCGAGACCATCTAATGCATCTTATAGTAACCTTCCTACAATGTCGACACCATAATATCCAATTAAACCCACATAAATGTGTTTTATGTGTTCAATATGGTCAATTCTAGGATTCGTTTTGTTCTAACAAGGAATCTACATTGATCCACTAAAAGTCCATGCAATCCTCAATTTTGCACCTCCTCCTTCTCTTGTTCAGTTACAAGACCTACAAGGGAAGGATAACTTTCTACGACGTTTCATTCCTAATTATGCAGAACTTGCCAAAGTATTTACTCGTTTATTGCAAAAGGGAGTTCCCTTTCATTGGTATGCTACCGCTCAAAAGGTTTTTGATGCCTTGAAAAGTGTATTATCCAAAGCATTGTTACTTTAACCACCTTATTATCATCAATACTACTTCGTGTATCTTGTTGTGGGTGTTATTAATAATAACTATCACTATGGTATTGGTACAAGAATATGATTTAGGAGATGAACACCCTATTTATTACTTAAGCCATAATCTGACCAATACTTAACCAAGTATTCCCACGTTGAAAAGTTAGCTTGGGCAACTATCTAATATCTTTAGATATTTTTCCACTATATTCAGCTTCACAAGACTCTTGTGGTTTCTGATTGCAACCCTATGACCTACATCCTGTCACGTCAATTGTTGGGGTACAAATACTCGAAGTGTATCCTTATCCTCCAATAGTTTGATTTCGAATTCATCAAGTCCAAGTCTAAGAAATACCTAGTTTTTGTTGACTTGATTTGCGACCTTCCCTTCTTTGCGTTAGAATCAAAAACTTACGACTTGATCCCCAATGAAACAATATTTCTGATCAAATATTCTAACCTTTGGTATGGGTGTATAATCATCTATTTCCATGCCCAAACTTTTTGTCCCAAAACCACTCATTTTGATCCGTGTCGAATTTGATACCAGGCTCACCAATACATCATAATTGGCGACACTCTTTACTGTTGTGGTGCCAATACAATTTTGTGCCTCACTCATGAGGAGGCTGAGAAAGATTTGAATGATTTTCATGATGGAGCGTGTAGCGGACATATGTTTGGCTATGCTATAGCCCAAAATAGTTTATGTGTCAGTTACTTTTGGACGACTATGTTTAGAGAATGCATTTCAATGGTCGAAAAGTGTCACGCATGTTAGATCCATAATTGAAATGCTTATTCTCCACCTGCTCCATTGCATCCAGTTGTTGTTGTAGGACCCTTTTCCAAATGGGGTATCGACTTCATGACCTATAACCCTTGCTTAGTCGGGGAGCATGGTTACACAATCATTGTAGTATATTATTTTACTAAATGGGTCGAAGTGATGCCTACCTAGGACAACAGAGAAAATTTGTTACATTGTTTCTTTTCAACCACGTCATTGCCATATTTGGTGTTCCAAAAGCTATAGCTACAAACCATGGAAATCATTTTTGCAATTACATAATGTCGAAACTAACTTCCAAGTTGGGCTTATGGCATGATAGCTCAAATCCCTACTACCCACAGGCCAATGGTTAAGTAGAAGCCATTAATATGGTTTTGAAAACAATGCTTCAATGCATGTTAGGGATTCATAAAATGAATTGGCCTACCATTCTTTTTTCAGCTTTGTGGGAATATCGTACCTCTATTCTAACCGCAACAGGATTCACGCCTTTTCAGCTAGTGTATGGTCTGGAATCTGTTCTTCCAATTGAATTTGAAATTTCATCCTTAAAGCTAGTTCTCAAGTTTCTTCCTGCAACCTCCACTGAAGAAGAATAATTTTTACACCTAGCTCATCTAGATGAGACTCGACGGGATGCCACGATGGCCAAGGAAGCTCACAAAAAACATTTCAAAGCACAATATGACCAAAATTAAAACCTCGTGCCTTCTTGGAGGGTGATATGGTCCTTTTGTATGACCAAGAAGTTGATAAACTAGGAGTCAGTAAACTCAAACCAATGTTGTTAGGTCCATATATCATTAAACATGTTCTTGCGAAAGAGGCCTAAGAGCTTGTATACTTTGACGGAATTCCTTTGGCGTAACACCAAAATGGGTTGTACCTTAAAAAATATTGTGCTTAGATTATTTCTACATAGTCACTATGTACATACTGTATAGGTTTGTTGGTGTGTTTGCAATGTGTTTTCTTCAGAGTTTTCTACTGCCTCTACTTATCTTAGATTACATTTGATTTGCAAATGTCAGCATTCTCTTAACCATATGTTGGTTATTCTAATGGTGTTATTCGTAGTACTTGGAACCTTTCCTCCGCAGTGTGGGAAATCTATGCTCTCAATGACGAGTTAGTGAGTTTGCAAGGAATTTACACCAGTCACTCTACTAATAATATCATTGAGTATGGCACAGTGATTGAAATTTTATCTGATGCCATTTCATGTTGTTTTTTTCATTTGGTCGTCAAACTTGATTCGCAAATCGTGGTGCTACATCTAAATAATGTTTATTCAGTATGAATTCCAACTATGTTATGCAAGTTTTTAAGGTTCTACCTCTTAGAACGACATTTTGATTACATTCAGTATCAACATGTTCCTAGAAGTATAAATAAATTAGTGGATGCATTATCTAATCATGTATTAGACAGACATTTGTGACAAATGTAAATATATAATCATCATCATACATTGTGCAAGAAAGTAGAATAAGTAGAAAACATCCATAGATAGAAAATTGTATATATTGTTTGGTTTTACAAAATCATGTCTGAGACACATATGGCCCATGGCCTATAATATCAGAATACATGTAGACAAAAATATGGCTCAAAATCCTCCTAGGAAACTAATCCCAATGATTCTCATGATAGCATATGATTGCACAGGCAACTTTGTGTAACAATCGACGGATATGAGTCGACACTCCTATAATGTACCATTGTAGACACATAGGAGCCTCATCAACCCCTGTGTCTTGCACATTGTGGGTCAAACTCTCAACATGGTGCTCAAACTTGGAAAGTATCTATGTTGTGTCATTATCGGACATATCCTCCTCTGCCCCTACAGTTCCAACTTGTACAAGTTATGTTTGTACTCGTCAATGACGAGGCGACATGCCTACTAGTCGCACAGATCCAATATCTACAAGTAAAATTGATAGTTAGTCTCTGATACATAAAAACAAAAACAAAATTATAAAACCTAAAAAACCAAAAATATTTGAAATGACATTGTTTTTACCTGCATCACTCCATCGCTCACCTTCAGGTAAAATGATCTTGGGTCTCCACGGAAATCAACATCGACATACTGGTATTTCTCAATCATAATCAACTACTCCTATAGCCAATCAAAGAAGATAGGAGTGAATGTCATCATAGGTGCTCCTCGTTGTCATGTCATCAAATATACCAATTTCCTCATGTGAGGCTCTTTAGATATAGGAATTTCACGGGGTATCCATTGAGGTCATAGTAATGACACTCTCTGTAAATAAAATGATACCGCGATAGAGCGATACTCAAAGGTATTCAATTCTCTAGTCTTTTCTATATTGAGTTGTTCCTTCAAGTTGACTAAGACTCCTTCACAAAGTTGAATATCATGGGTGCCAAGCATTCTAATGCATATTGCATTTTGGTCTAGGTAGCTAAATGTAAAGCAGCAATGTCAGCCAACTAAGTAATGTAAAAAGGATTGTCCTGAAAGGAATTTTAATAACATCCTTTATCTCAAGTTTCCCATCTTTAGTTATTTCATAGTGGGGTTGACAATGGATAGCTATGTAATCCTTCACTGTATCTCCATCCCTCCTGAATCCAAATAATGAAATGGGAGCCCCTCGCCATGAAATCCCTGTCATAAAGTAGACGTCTTCAACGTCTGTTGTGACCATGTGCTCTCCAATCCTAAATTATTGCCCTGTATATCGCAACATCTTACCAAATATTCCAGTAACTCCAACTGGGCCCTCATGCTCGAAATCATAAAGAACTTCATAAGCCCATAGTTCATTAAAGCTTGTACTATTATTGGATCATTAGAAGCAACCATGTCTTGAGCCTCATGCTTCCCTCTCTCCAAGTTAAATCCATTTTCACTTTTGTAAATCACCTACAAATAACATGGAAAAAACATATAAAATCAGCAATTTGAAAATTTTTGGGAGAAAAAAACTCAAAAGCGTTTTTTTGGAACCCTTATTGTGCCCATCGCACTTAATCTTCCTGGTAAGTGCATTTGCTCACCTTGATTAGTGTTACCTTTGCAGACCCATCACACTTCCCGATATAAGAGGAGTGCAATGGGCCTAGGGCGAATTCTAAGTCCTAAAAACTTAAAAATTTTCCAAAAAAATGCATTAAATAAGAAATGGTAGCTATGAAAATGACAAGAAAGGATAGACCTCTTATCTGGAACTGATGGTACTAGAAATGGTCCACCGGATTGGTTGCAATCTTGTGCTGGAGATTGAAGGTAAAAAACCACTCAGAGCTCACTCAAATTGGTAAAATGAAAATGGTAAGAAATGAAAATATTTTTTTCACTTTTATGGTCAAAGTAAGTCATTATTGTAATATTTTTAAATGGTTTTTACCTAATTTTACCATGAATCGTGTATTTTTAATGTTTTTATGGTGTTTTGAGCAAGTTAAATGGTAGTTGAAGGATGTAATGTGCGTTGTAAGTTAAATGAAGGTCATTTTGATGAATGAGTGTACTTTTATCGCTTTTTTGGACTCGTTAAACCTACGAAAAAGGAACCCCCTAGAGTCCTCTTTAAGCCCTTTTCAGACTCCTAAAACATGAAAATATTGTCTAGCACTTGTCTTTTCGAACTCCTTAAAGTAAATGAAAATACATTTGCCTAGTATAAGTTTAACCCTTTTCTAGACTGCATAGACTATTTACAAAAAATGAATACTTTAGTTGAACATGGCTAAAAGGTTCTCCTGGGTATTGTTTTATGCCTTTTTGGGCCCAAGAGACAAATTTATGAAAAGGAATATCTTGGATTTTTCTTTTTCACCTCTTTTTCAAACTATCTAAACATGAAAATGAAGTTGAGTTACACCTTCGCTGGACTCGTAAAACTATTAAACAGTATTGGACTCGTTAAGCATGACAATACCAAACTACTCCTTCTTAGGGTTCGTTAAAATACTCAGAAGGATTCATCTGAAGGATGAACTTATAGATCAAGCATAACTTATCTTCCTAAAGTTTGTCAAAAATAAAGAGGTACTGGACAGAAATGGTTGGGAAATTGGAAAACAAGGCATAATACCTATTAATGGCAGTGAGTTGATCACATCTCATTGAAAGCCTTCATGATGGGTCTTCAAGTTAATGTTGCCAACTCCATATTAGCGTCGCCAATATATTCAAGAGAAATTCCACCCTCAATTGACATCTACTACAATACCCTTAAGCCTTACTTCATGTTTGTCGCCCCTTAACTAGCTTTGAGTCATTAGTATTTTTTCTAAAATCTTGATACATGTTCATGTTGTTGATGGAGGATACATCAAGGTCCTCCTATGGTGGGTTGCTTCCTATCGAAATCAACACATCATCTAGGAAGTTGACTTAGAAACTCCCTTCAGTGCCTTGGAGCTTGCATACCTCAATGGCAAGTTTCCTCGTTTTCGGTAATAGGTTCTCATCATTGGCCTTCAACAGAAAAATTATGTGTGGTGTTCAACTTCAACTCATTTATTCACACCATATAGATTTTACTTTAGTACTTTTAGATCCATTATCATTATCGGTGGTTCATCTCTCATCTATTAATGGCTTACATCATTGGTTGTAATCGGATGGTGTTTACCATGTTCGACTGAAACACATTATTCACATGGTTAGACACGTATTTTCAAGTGATGAGGTAGAAGACCTTGGATCTAGTTTCATCCATCTGGGTTGTGATTTCAAGATTCATACAAGATTGCAAAGTATGATGGTTATGATCATTCATAAAGTCATCCAAGCATGGGTCTACCATTTGTCATCAGTTGATGTGACTTTGATTATTGTACATGCAAATTGGCTTATACGCTGAATATGGGTATTCCTACCTTAGAAATGATATCATAATGATAATGTATTGTAATAGATGATGATCTCAAACAATCTATTCTTGATACAAACTTGTCACATGGTAAATCACTTCAGTCTTCAGCCACTGCTTATGACTTTGTGCTTTAGGAGGCAATATGTTAGAGGTCATTTTGTCATATCCAATCAAATCACTTGGAAACCATATCAATAAACATCGATTGATACTTTGTATTCATCCATTGCAAATCCTAGAGCATCCTCTCTCCAAATATTCCAATAATTTGGGGTTAAACATCTTAAAATCTTAATTTTTGGACCCATCGCACTTTCCTTTCATGTTACCTGGACTGTTGCAAGTTGTACATAGAGCAAATTTACTGACCAATGCATGTTTCCTTTGCTACAAGAGCAAGGGCTCTTGAATTTCAATAAAAATAAAAATAATAAAATAAAATTGAATTATCTTTCCATAAGCTTCTCGAGTGGTTTACCAACGCATGTTTCCTTTGCTGTAAGTGTGATGGCTCTTGAATTTTGGTAAAAATAAAAAATAATTTTGAATCTTCTCTTTCCATAAGCTTCCCAATTGGTTTTAACCATTTACTATTAAATTAGATCTTGAACTCCTATAATTTAGGTCATATCTCTTATCCCTAGAGCTTATCCTCCTTCATATGTGGATATAAGTCCTAGATTGGTAAATCCCAAACCACCCTATTTACCCTATAAATTCACTGCCTCCCATAGAGTCTGGGTTGGCTTTTGGAGACTCTTAGTTATGCCCTCATGTTGATGCTTTTTTCCTAAGGATCAATTATCCATCCATGCACTTGAGTTGTGATTGAAGGCTTGCTTTGTGGCAAAGGAAGGAAAATATAGTTGGGAGACAAGGTCAAGATATTTAAAGGGATGCAATTTCTCCTACTTCCTTTAATACAAAAAGTGCTTTATTTTCCTATACTCATGTCTCATTAATGCATATATATTACAACCCCTTCTTGATTCATTGTTTAGAGATGTTAGTACATGCTATTTGTATGTTGTAGTGCTCTTTCTTATTTTAGTTGTCCTTCAAGTCCTATTTATAGCATTTGAAGTTGGAGCTAATACTTAAAAGCAAGGAGAATATGAGAACTTGTGTTGGATTCCAGGTAGGTCTTTCCTCTATGTTCTAATTTCTCTAAGGAAAACACAAGTCTTTTGTCTCTGTTATTTCTAGATCAAGCTACTAAATCTATGGATCTCACTTCAGCAAGTAGAAGATAATTATCCATCAAACAATATGGAAAATAGGTGGCAATGGAGAAAACTCTAGAAGGTAACTATGCTGACAAAAGTTAAGTTTCTAATGTGGCATGATTTAAATGATAGGGTACTCATTTGGCTTGATTTTCTAATGAGATATATTCTCATTTAAGATCCATTCCCTCTTTAGGTAGGGTGGCTTCATCTTCAACTACGATCAATGCCTCTATTAAGCATGTCATTAATTATGCCTCCAGTAAATACCAACTCTCTAAAATTTATATGCTTCAAGAGGCTCCATCATTAATTATGTCCATTGTTCAAGATGATACATATTATGTATCTCTCTACATATCCAAAGGTTGTATATCTAAATTTAATGGCCTTTGAATGATATTATTAGATCTACACTACTAGATCATGTGGGTATATAAATTAAACATAAAAAAAGGAAGTATTTATTTACCCATTGTTAAATGCTTTTTCATTGTGGGGTTTGACTTAGTTGAGAATTGAGACCAGATTCTCAAAATGGGTCCTTGGTTGTGGAGGCGTAAACTCCATTATTAAATCCCACTATCAATTCTCCATCCACAATCTTTGTTGGGTTAGGCTTCCCAATCTCCCTCTCCAATTATAAGGTATGATTCCGTAAGTGATGTTGGAAATGCTCTTGGTAATTTTATTTCTAGAAGTGATGAGATGGAGCATTGACACATCACCACATATGCCTACATTTGTGTTGGAGTATACTTCAACAAAAGGGTTTCCAACATAAATCAACCTAGTTGCTAAATATTTCTAGTGGAATAAAAAGTTGGACAGCTAACAAGTTTCATTATGTTGCAAGGCCTGTTATAAAATAGGGCACATTGTGGCTTATTGTATTAATATTCCTAAGAGTGGACAATCAAAAGCCCCATTGAAAATCAACATAGTGGAATGGTACAAAGGAAGAACAATAGTTTATCAACAAGGATTCTCCTTCAACCAACTAAGATGCATAACCCAATCAAATAATTCCACCCTTGATAACAACATCTACTAAGGAAGTTTTTATTGAGAAAGTCAACTCTCCATGAGAACCCCTTCCTCACCCCCTTCATTGACGAAGACATTAGACCCTCCTCTTGAATCTCAATAGACTCAACTCAACCCACCCCTCAACTTCATGTATATTGGGTTGAGTAAGTTAAAGTAGAAAACAAGGAAAAAACACAAAATAACTCATACTATCGTTTGAGAATTAAGATCATGATAAAAGAGAACTTCAATATCTAATAATGTCTATACTGAAAAAATTGAACAAAAGTCATTTAAAAAAATTAAACAATCATCTCTACAATTATTAATGATTAGAAATCAAGATTAAAATTTATTTTAAACATGCATTGTTTATACATTTTGATATGCACATTTATTCATTTATTATACTTTATTAAAAAAATATCCCATATTTCTCTCAATTTAACCACAATCATCTCTTTATAACCAAACTATTTAATTTAATTATTATAAATACCACATCTTGATATTAAACAGATATTTATTAATAATAAAATTCAAAATATAAAATACTTATATTGAAAAAAAACGTATATGTGATTTATAATAAATTCCCTGATCTCCAAACTTGTATTAAACTTGTATTTCCGCATGTTGTATTGCACTTATTTATTAAAAAAAAACAAAACAAAACATTACAATTTCTTTTTTTAGATTATCATTATTCTTTCTAAAAGTAATAAAAATATTTTTTCCATGAAGGGGTTAAGTTGCATGTACATAGAGTATAATGTGAATATATTCAAGTTGCATGTACATAAAGTATAATGTGAATGTAGTCAGTCTGTCTCCTTCATGAGGTGGAAGAGTAAAAGAAAACTTTTACATGATCACACCAACTAAAAAGGAAGAATAAGAAACAATGTTAACCTTAATTTATAGTAATATGGAATTTTCATAACTGATTGTGTAGTGTGAATAAATGTTTTAAAATTTATAAAGGTTATTTTAGATTAATTTTAATTTTAGATTTATTAAGCAGTTTTGGATTTATTAAGTGTTGAGAGATTAAATTTTTTGATATGTATAATTTTTTAAATTGAAAAGAGATTTGATTTCTCGGCACTTGGTAGATTCTGAGTTAAGACGGATCTAAGTCGGTTTAATTATTAACTTTTAAATAGGCTACATTAAAAAAGAATATCATGGGAAAAATCATGGGTTCATGTCAAAAAAGTTATAATGTTTTGTTTTTTTTACGAGTCAAAAGGTTAAACATTATAACATCTCTACCATACTTGGTTGGAGAGTGTCTCTCAACACAAATATGTTGACTTATACAAATTGACTAGATGGTAGAGTAAGCTTGGTTTTTTAATGTTTTTTGACGACTCAAATCTATAAGTAAAAATACAACTTTTAATATCCTTTGAAATGGAAAAAGTATTCTACATGTGAATGTATCTATCATGAATATGGTTATGAATTTTAATAAAAAAATGTATTTAATTTTTTATTGTGTTTGTCATGGTTATAGGTATAATAGAGTATAAATTATTTGTTTTTGTGATTAAGTTGAGCTTAGATCTAGGCTAGTTGTTTTTATCAGATGGAAGAAGACTGATTCACCCATAATGAGATACTTATCACTAAAGTTATGTGAGGCTCATTCGAACCTAAACGCCCCTTAAAAATTTAATTCTCATAGTTATAATTAGAAATCAACATTAAAACTTATTTTAAACCTATATTATTTAAACATTTTAATATTTACATTTATTCATATATTTATTTTAAAAAAAACAAACAAAACCAATAAACAAATCAAATAAACAAAAAAAACACTAAAACTCAAAATTTATCCATATTTTTCCAAATTAATTATAATCATCTCTTTATTACCAAACTATTTGATGATATTAAAAATATAGAATTCATAGCTCAAGTTTATTAATAATAAAATATAAATATATTCATAAAAACATATATAAATTTTATAATAAATTTCAACTCCAAACTTTTATTTCCCAATGTTGTAATACACTTATTTAAAAATTGTAATAGGCTTAGTTTAATTACTCCCAGACTAGTATATTCCATAATCCAAGATGAGTTCGGTCTAAATTGAGTTCAATTAAAGTTAAGAGATTATCACTCATATCATAATAATTATTATTCTTCAATTTAGAAGTATGGAAAACCATTTTTTAATGACTAAGGCAAGTTGCATGCACATAAATGTATAATGTGACTAAAGCCAGTTTGTTGGAGTACTAAAATAAAAAACAATTGCTTTCATGGTTGGGTAAGTTGTATAAAGTATAATGCCACTAGTTTTTTGGTCAGTTGTTTATAATGTGACTGTTTAAAAGTTTTTCCAGTGGGTTTTTCTAGTCAAAATCCGGCAGCAATTTATTGGAATCGCAAGTTTGATAGCTAGTTTCTGCACAATCAAAGCATCCTAGGGGTTTTTCCGGGTGCCAAATCCAAACATACAGTTAAAAAACCATTTTAACTGCAACAAATCAAGATTTAACCTCAATTTCTTCCGACGGATTCCGTCACGGGAATCTCTAAAAAATCACATTATAGACAACTCCGTTTCTTGGAGTACTAAAAAAATTATTATTCTTCGTTAAAAGTATTAAAACATTTTTTCCATCGAGGGGGCTAAGTTGCATGTACATAAAGTAAAATATAAATGTCGTGAGTCTCTCTCCTATAAAGTGGAAGAGTAAAAGAAAATGTCTAGATGAACACAACTAAAAAGCCGAATAAGTAGTAATACTATGGAATTTTCATACTTTTGATTTATAAAGATGAGTCTAGATTCAATATATTTCTGGATGATTTATAAAGATGACATTAAATTTAATGTAATTTTGGATTTATTAAATATTAAGTGTTGAGATAAATTAATTCTTTTGATATGGAAATTTTTTAATAATGAAAAGAGATTTTATCTCTCGACATTTTTATGGAGTTAAAATGTATTTAGTCTTGTTTAATCATGAGCCTATTAGAAAAGAATATTATGGGAAAAAACATGGATTAACATACCATGGGAAAAAACATGGATTAAAAATACTATGAGTTGAAATCTGAAAAAAATAAATAAATAAATAAATAATACCATGGGTTGAAATCTGAGAAAAAACAAAAAACAAAAAAAAAAAAATTATTTTATTTTATTTTATGTTGTTGGGAGCTTGACAATACTAAGAGGGGGTGAATCAGAATTGTATCGATGGATCAACTTTTACCCTTTTTTCATTTTCTTACAAATCACGGAATCATGAGCTTATTAACTAGCAGTGTATTGAAACAATAGATAGCATATGCATGATCATAAACATGAGCAGTAATCAACACAAGTACAAGTAAACCATGAGTAGCAACACATCAACAAATAAGCAACCATCATCAAACACATGAAGACACTAGATTTCAGGTGGAAAGCCTTCCAGGAGAAAAACCAGTGTACGCTTTGATCTGCTTCTTCTTCATATTATATAAATATTTCTTTTACACATGCACTAGTCACCACTAATTTGCAAGCCCTAACTTGTGATGTATGCGAGCAACCACTCGCTCCATTCCACTACCTGACAGACGCCCCCAATTCCTCAACTTTGTAGGACACCACCTGCTAGACACCACCACTCCCTCAACTATGCAAGCCACTACCTATTGCAGGGCCCAACCTCCAATACTTTCCCAGGCCACCACCTAAGGGAATCTACTACTCCCAAGATTTCCAGACCACAACCTGAAGGAAGCCACCACTCCCTAAATCAGTAATCCATTACTTGTCGGCAAGCCACCACTTTCCCATTGAAAGCCCCAACCTTCAAAACTATGTAAACCATATTTCATACATTTTCCAACTAAAGCCCACTATACTATACTCAAACATTTGTAGATCTCGTTTCATCCTATTTTGAGACTAGACCCACATATAACCTCTTAACTCAACCGAATACAATAACTACAAATCTCCACTCAAAGACTAACTCTTTAAAACATCTCAACAAACACCCAAATCACTCACCCATCGTAGCAGCAATCTCAACAACATTCTAGCCCATAAACTAGTAGCAAACCTACTCTCTAGACTCAACATTACATGGCTTAAATATAAAATACACGACATGCATAAGTACGATGAAACCCTCAGCCATACACAACTGAAACATCATCAATGTGTTTCATTTCAAACACAGGCAACCTCTCGATCTATTTCAACAAACTCATACATCACATGCATTTGGTCAGCTCCAGTCATTGATTGTAGAGAATATTTGCTCCAAAGACATTCTAACACAAAACTAATCATTCTACAAGATTGTACATTCACCCTTTACTCACATAGCATGCATATGCGCAAGTACTCCTCTAGTCCAACGCAGTAGGGACTTCATCACTCTTGATCTGCTACAGGAATAAATTCATCTCCTTTCCATCCGCACAACAAGCTACAATAACTCTTTGTCCAAATGCACCTTTGTACCATTACACTACAAACCGATCTCTGCAATATCACACCTATAGGACATACCATTACCTTTCCTTTAGCGCACTGTCTAACCTGAGCATAGTCCATCGCATGGTATATTTGAACTAATTTACTCAAGCCTAAATTAGGTTAAATCCACAGTTATAAATATGACCCATTGCATCTTACTCGTAGGCCACTTTACAAATTTACTAATTAACTAACACGTTCACACCTCTTATGACCAGATAAATTTTCTTGGACTAGATCAATCTATAATGACATTCCACTCATTTTCATATCAAATCAAGGTCACGTTAAAGGTGACTAAATCAACCCAATTGATGAGCCCCAAAATTGGGTAACTTATTGGGCTCATTTTGCCTAATTGTTCTTCATCAATCCACCATTTCTCATAGTTTATGCATGCTTTTGAGTATATTTGTGCTAATTGAACGAATGAGAATAGTCACTTGACCAAGAAGGCTAACACGTGGTTATTGCAGATTTTTGGACAACTTTTAGACCAAGGCCAAGCATTCATGAGCCAAATGACAGCCAAGCACGAGGGAACAAGGGTAAGGATTCGTAGGAAGGGTGTCTCCTGCACTAAATGGCCCCTTCCTCGAATTCTCCACCATCAGCTCGGAGTTCAGCAGGCCACCAAAAATGATTCCCAAGGGCAGCCGAGCAGTTTTGTGTAAAGTGATTGATCACTGGCAATTTGAGCAGCCAAGCCCCTTGAGTTAAGGAGGGCTATTGGAGGCCCTCGTAGTGTATAAGAAGGAAGGCTTCCAGCCTTCGTAGGTTACTTTTTGAACATTTGTATTTTGCACTCTAGTGCTACTCTGTTTTTTGCTCATTTGTGGAGCTTTTGTTGTAGACATTTCTGTGACATGGTTATTTTCTGAATAATGGAGATCAGTTTCATTTTTCTTTAGTTCTGAGCTTCTTCTTAGGAGCCTGTAGCTCTTGGGGTTGGGCCCAACCCAAGTGTCAGGACCTCCTCTGTGTACTATTATATGTTTTTTGCTACCTTTAATTAATTTATGCTAATAGGTTACTATCTTGTTTGGTTATTTAGTTCATTTTTTATGATAGAAATAGTTGTTCATGTTTCAAGTTGATTTAATAGGTTGGTAATAGAAAATATCTTCAAAAAAGGCCATCAAGCAACCCTCGATCTCACCTCTCCCTCCTTGGGACCATGAGCTGAGACCAAGGTGTCCTTGCTACCATAAAAACATTGTTCTTGCTTCTTCATGCAATTGCTAGTGTTAGATTCTTAGTTGCAAAAGTTGGTACCAGTTGTGATTACATGCTTAGATCCATCCTTGCTTGGTTTCCATAGTTGTTTTACATGATTTGCTGCCAATAAACTTATGTTCATCATGTTTATGGTTTATAAGTCAAATTAGGTCAAAATAGCTAGATCTTTGGTTTTCTTAGTCTTTGTCGGTTAGTTTTGGAAAATAACATGCAGAGCACCTGTGATACCTCCTCCCCTACCCTTATCTCGTCAATGCAACCTACTTCTTCCTCTAACTCGGATTTTTGCCCTTCATTTGCCACATTTTCCCACTTTGCCCTAATTCCTACATTCTTGCGCAACATTGCTTCTCCTATCTTCGAACCAACCCAATCGCCTTAACCACTCTTCATCCTCAATCACCAAGTCCTAGACCTTCTCACACCCTTATCTCACCTCCATACCCACTTCTTCACCTTTCTTCCACCATCAACCCTCCAAAATTCCCTTTCGGAACATTCTATAGAACGTCCTGTAGAAGCTACAGTACATCCTGTAGAACCCCTGCAGACTTCCTGTAGAAGCTCACGAGAGCGGTTTCTTGAGATCTAATCACTGTGAAACTCTCTAGAAGGGTGCTAGGGACCCCTTAGGCCCTCTTCTCACCTTCTCAGCCTCCTACAAGCATTTCCTTTCACCAATCAACCTCTGCACACAAAAAATAGTCAAAGCACATGCATAATAACTCTGCCAACTAACTCAAAAATACAAAAAGACGTTTCTTTTCGGATTTCACTTCAGAAGTAGCTTAAACACATGCACTTAACCTTCCTAAGAATCAATGGCATCTTTTTCAGTAGCTTTCATCATTTCTCTTACATCAATAGGGCTAGTTGGTAAAACTAGGGTTTGCTAGGGTTTGTGTTTCCTTTCAGCTTTTTAGTTTCTTTCTGCAAGTAGGTTAGCCTCATTTGAGTTAGCTTTCATCCATCAATTAAAAGTTTCTTATAAGAGCTCATAGAAGATGGCTTAAGCTCCTAGCAGACTTGTGCCAGCTGATCAAGTGACAACCGCGGCAAGAGCTAGTACTTGTGCATACAGCACCGTCGCTTCTAAGTTTGTTACGAACTACCGGGTTGATAAAAGTAAAGAAGGGAGTCTCAGGAGTTGCAGCATTATTGCTGCAATACTAGAGCCCACCATATTTTTGGCGCCGTTGCTGGGGAAGCGTCAGAGTATTTGTGATTGCTGCTTTTCTTCTATTTTCTACTACAACCTTCTGCTAAGTAGTTTATTTCATTTCCATTCTGCAATTTCATTTCTACAAAAGTAGATTAGACATTTCCTGCTTTCATAGATTAACATTTCAATTCCGCAATTTCAATTCTGCAAGCGTAGATTAGCATTTCATTTCCGCAATTTCAATTCTGCAAGCGTAGATTAGCATTTCATTTCCGCAATTTCAATTCTGCAAGCGTAGCTTAGCATTTCATTTCTGTAATTTCATTTCAGCAACATAGAGTAGTCCTTTCCTGCTTTCATTTCAATCCCGCATTTTCATTTTAGCAAGGTAGATTATAGTTAGTTGCAGTTCAATCTATTTCAGTTTTGCAAGTACAAGCAAAAAAAGCAACCCAAAAAGATTTCATTTCATGCCTCGTAGGACTAGAGACAATACCGGAAAATTTCTACCCAACACCGCCACCACATCACTGAGTCACCCTTCTCTCTTCTTCGGTGGCAGTGATCCAGAAGAACCTATAGGTGAAGCTCCAGAGATATACGAAGATCCTATAACAGAAGAAGAGCAAGAAAACATTCCTCCTAAGACCATGGTTGAACGCAGAAACGGTATAGGAGACGAGGAGAGAATAGAAGGTGTCTTTCCCATCCGAGAGACCAATGGGGACATGAAAATGAAAAACATAAGTCCCTCAGCCTTACCTCACTTCCATGGATTAACCACTGAAGACACTGATACCTTCTTGTTTAAGTTTGTTGTCCTTTGTCGAACTTATGACTATGCAGAAGACGAGCAAAATTTGAAATTCTTTCCCTCTACCCTCAAGGATGCAGCCCTACGCTGGTTCATGGGGTTACCTGGAAACAGTATCACAACTTGGGCTCAAATGCAGCAAGCCTTTAACAACAAATACCAGGACTACTGTAGGTTAAAGGAAACGAAGGGAGAAATCTTTCGGATGACCATGGGAAGTGATGAATCTTTAGAGGACTATGAAGAGAGGTTCCAACTTAGTTATAAAAGGGTCAGGTGCATACTTGACCCTGAATCTCTGAAGCTGGTTCTACTCCAAGGAGTCCCTGAAGACCTTTTAGATACCCTCCTTTTGCTAGCTGGTGGAGACATCTACCAACTACCTTATGAGAACATAAAAACTGTGTTTAGAAACCACTCTAAGGCAACCCGGAAAAGAGGTAGGGGGAATCCACTTTCAGCCAGTGCCACCTTCTCCAAACATTATTTCACAAATCAAATGGAAGACCTTAAAAGTGAGATGAGACAGACCCTTGCCATGCAACTGGATACTTTCCGAATCCAACAGAAGAAAGAGGAAGCTTAGAGGGATTTGGCCATCTTTTGTCCCACATGCACAAGGAAGCATCTTAAGAATGAGTGTCCATTGCACTCGGTAGAGGTATGTTTCGTTTTTGAGGAAGACCATCCTACGAACCAATGCCCAACCTTGCCCGGATTTAAAGCCATGTACCAAGGGGTAGAGGGAGCCACTGAACCACTCTACTTCCTCAACCAAAGGAGGCCGCATGGATCCAGACCTTACCAGCAGGGGATGCAGGGGACATCCCAAACTTATTACCACCCCAACCAATCCACTCATATACCTTCTTGGGGCCCCCCTACTCATCCTTCCTGGCCCACACCTCCTCCTTGGTCTTATCCATCTCAATACCATACTCAACCCACTGCTCATTCGTTTCACTCTCATGTTCAGCCAAAACCTCAGTGGAATGCACCTCAGTCAGGGTGGAGGCCCCAATACAACTCTCCTCCCACTATTTTGCCTCCACCACCTGCTCCACCTCAACCATTACCTCCTGCTCCTCCAAGACAACCCCAGATGCCTGCTCAACCGAACTCGAACCCCAATAACAGGCAGGCCCAGCGAGTATATACTGGAGAGACAACATGCCCTACCTACGCTGTGGAGATTCAGGAGATCAACCTACAAACTGGGAAGGTCCTTCCAGATCGCCAACCTCCTCTAGAGGATGAGGAACAAAAACAAGAAAGTGAACCCAAAGTCATTCCACCCTTTCCTGAGAGACTAACGGTAACCACACAACCAAACCTTGAGGAGACTGAACTTCTGGGAGAACTTAAACAGTTGTGTGTGAAAATACCACTTCTCCAGGCCATAAAAGATGTACCAATCTACAACAAATTGATCAAGGA
>APFE031736810.1:150956-176578 GCA_000404065.3 Pinus taeda
GATTGATCTAGGGGCTGCCATTAATGTGATGACCAGGGACACTATGCTCAAACTTAACCTTCAGAGTTCCTTAAGAAAGACCTCGACAGTACTGCAATTAGCAGACCACTCCACCGTGACTCCTGAAGGGATTGTGGAAGATGTCCTAGTCTCTGTTGATTCTTGGGAGTACCCTGCAGACTTCTTGGTCCTTTAGCCAAAGTAAAAACTCACTGGATACGCCCTCATTTTGGGAAGGCCTTGGTTGGCCACTGCAGATGCTTACATCAGTTGTCAAGTAGGGAGCATGACCATCAAGAATGGGCCTATGTCCAAACAGCTAGTCCTATATCCTACTGCCCAACCTCTGTTAGAACATTATTTACCTCTCTGGTTGGAGGAGAGAGATGAGGATGAAGTCTACTCCGCACCATTGTGCACAGTAGAAGCCACCAGGGGAGGTCCTCAAACCGAGGATGACCTAATTGAGAATCTAATTCAAAATCCACCTCCTAGTGTGCTGCCATTAGAGGAGTTGGTGGAGGGTACCCAAGCCAACGCCCTAGTGGACTTCTGTGTAGTTGATCCGACGTCTCCCAGAGTTAAGAATGTGGAATTTGGCTCTGAAAGAACCTTAAAGATCAGCTCATCCCTATCTCCCTCTCAGGAGAAGGAGCTGTGTAGCTTATTGAACCACCATTTGGATGCTTTCGCTTGGAGCTATAAGGAGATGAAAGGAGTCCATCCTTCAGTCTGTACCCATCACATTTACATCAAAGAGGATTGCAAATCAGTCAGGCAGCCTCATAGGAGAATGAATCCAGCCCTTAAGGACATTTTCAAAGAAGAATTGCAAAAGTTGTTGGATGCAGGATTCATCTACCCCATCGCTGACAGTGAGTGGGTCTCTCCTCTGGTGCTTGTGCCCAAGAAAAATGGGAAGTGGAGAATCTGTGTAGATTACCGAGAACTTAACAAAGCCACCAATAAGGACCATTTCCCTTTGCCTTTCATAGATCGGGTGTTAGATGGACTGGCATGGAATAAGTTCTTCTCTTTCCTAGATGGGTTCAGCAGGTATAATCAAATCCAAATCAGCCCAGAGGACCAAGATAAGACCACCTTCACTTGTTCACGGGGTACCTTTGCCTATCAGGTCCTTCCCTTTGGGCTATGCAACGCTCCTGCCACTTTCCAGAGAGCAATACTGAGCATATTCGCAGAGCTAGTTCATCGTTCGGTAGAAATCTATATGGATGACTTTACTCCTTATGGGTCCAACTTCCAAGAAGCATTAGCTAACCTAGGAAAAGTTTTAACCAAGTGTATTGATATGAACCTGTCCCTCAGTCCTGAAAAATGTGAATTCCTGATGACTGAAGGGACCGTGCTAGGTCATACAATTTCTCAGCAAGGATTACAGGTGGATCCCAACAAAAATGTTCGGAGTTTCCTAGGCTTAGCAGGATATTATAGAAGATTCATTAAATATTTCAGTAAGCTAGACTCGCCATTGTTTAGTCTTTTTGGGGAAAGATGTTGAGTTTATATGGACTGACAATTGTCAAGAGGCTCTAGATGAGTTGAAAGATAAGCTAGTAACTGCCCTAATCTTGAGAGGTCCAAACTGGGCCCTACCTTTCCACATCCACACTGATGCCTCAAACAAAGCCATAGGGGCAACCTTGGGACAAGTTGAGGAGAAACTGCCATATGCCATCTACTTTGTCAACAAAAACCTGTCCAAGGCAAAGTTGAACTATACTATAACTGAGAAGGAGTTCTTGGCCGTAGTCCATTCCCTAAACAAGTTCAGACACTACATCACTGGTTATCAAACATTTGTACACACTGATCATGCTGCGATTAGATATTTAATGAATAAACCTGATGCAAATGCTCGTATCATTAGATGGTTACTTTTGTTGCAGCAATTTGATTTGACCATTGTTTACAAGCCAGGCAAAGAAAATGTTGTTGTTGACTTTCTGTGTAGACTAGATTTGCCTGCAAGTGAAGAAGGGACGGTAGATGATCAAATGCCGGATGAACACATGTTTTCTATTTCAGTACTCTCTCCATGGTTTGTTGATATAGCAAATTACTTGGTTTCAGCACAGTTCCCTCCACACCTATCCTCAAAAGAGAAGAGAAAAATTGTGAGGAAAAGTGCCCCATTTACTTAGATTGGGGGCAACCTGTTTAAACTTGGGCTGGATCAGATCTTGAGGTGTTGTGTTAGGGAGGAGGAAGTTTTTGACATCCTCCTAACCTGTCACGATGGGCCCTGTGGAGGCCACTTTGCAGCAAAAAGGACTGCCTTCAAAATGCTACAGGCAGGCTACTATTGGCCCACTCTTCATCAAGATGTCAGAAGATACATCAGCCAATGTGACCGATGTCAGAGGATGGGGAAACCGACTCCAAGGGATGAGATTCCCCTCCAACCTCAAGTGACTTTCGAGCCATTTGAGAAGTGGGGCATGGATTTTGTGGGTCCTATCAATCCTCCTTCAAAGCAGAAGTCTTACATCATTGTGTGCACGGACTACCTGACAAAGTGGGCAGAGACAAAGGCAATAAAGGCAGCAACAGAAGGAAAAGTGGCTGATTTTTTGAGAGAAAATATCTTCTACAAGTTTGGCTACCCAAGGGAATTAGTCACAGATCAAGGAATTCAGTTTACCTCTAACCTAATTGAAGACTTGCTCGCTCATCACAAGATTAAGCATAGGACTTCCACCCCTTATCATCCGCAAGCAAATGGGCAGGTGGAAATCACTAATAGAGCTTTGGAAGAGATTTTGACTAAAGTAGTGAGAAGCAGCAGAAAAGATTGGGCAGATTGCTTGGTTGAGGCCACCTGGGCCTACAACACCACTTGGAAAACTACAATAGGTTTCACACCTTATGAGCTGGTCTATGGGAAGAAGACTTTGTTGTCCATAGAATTTGAGTACAACACATTGAGGTTGGTAGCTCAGCTGGACCCAGACCTCAGCCATGCACAACAGGAAAGATTACTACAGCTGAATGGATTGGATGAATAGAGAATGTAGGCCCTCCTCCACTCAGAAGTGGTCTAACTTCAGAGAAAGATATGGCATGATCGGCACCTTAACGAAAAGCAATTTCAGCCAGGAGATTGGGCGCTGCTATATGATTCAAGATACAAGGATTTCAAAGGGAATCTGAAGACAAGGTGGCTAGGACCATATACAGTGGAGAAATGCAATGACAATGGTTCAGTTCTCATCAGGACCATTGATGAGGAAGCCATCCCCATGCTCGTCAATGGGCATTGATTGAAAATCTACAGGAAACCCCTCTCTAGGTAGGAGTTCATTGAAACTTTGGACAAATCAGTGCTGGTAGTGGAGGAGGGCCCTACCTCTACTCCACCCACACCTTGATCATCAAAAAAAAAAAAAAATTTAAAGATCCTTGGGTGAAAACCTCTTAGAGGCACCCGGGGCAGACAGTGAGGGTGAAAACATCCTGGAGCGCCCCAGCTCCTCTCTCCAAAAAAAAAAAAAAAAACAATAATTTCTGTTGAAAAATTGCAGGTTGCAGGGTCGCACAAAACAATGACAAAGGTCGGCTTTAGGCCGCAGGCACACCTCACAAGCACTTCCTCCATGACCACCCCCCTCTCCTAAGATTTGATCACATTCGGGTCATGATTTCACCTTCTACAAGAAGTTCTGGGCCTTCTACAAGAAGTTCTGTAGCTTCTACAGGAAGTTCTTGTAGACCCTCCAGACAGGCCAGAATTGATCTTGAGAAAGAATCTAAAAGTTGGAATCTACCTGATAGGTCTATGAGCACCCCTGTACCCATCCATCACCATATGCCACCCTGTTTCATCTCTTTGCACCTCCACTACACCCATCCTGTTATTTGTTCTTGCACAGTCACACAAAAAAAAACCATGTTTCTTCATACTGCCAGCAAGAATTTTTAGCAGCAAAATAAGCAGCAGTGTCTCCCTCACCTTACCTGTCAATCTCCATCTGGACTCCTCATCAGCCAAATCCCTCATCAGCAGTATAGCCCTGCTCGTTAGCTTTCATCCCAGGAGGAGAAGTAGCTATAGGACATCCTACAGGAATCCTGTACCAATTGATCCCTCTGGAAGACATACTCTGGAGACAGGGACAGCCGAAAACGATAGAGGAAACATGAAAAGGGCTCATCGTGAACGTGAAAATATCATCAGCAGCCAAAGCCAAGCGAACCTGTGCATGCAGCATCAACGAACAAAGGGACGGGTTCCGAAAACTGTGCATGCAGCATCAACGAACAAGGGAACGGGTTCCAAAATCTGTGCATGCAGCATCAACACACGAAGGAGCGGTTCCAAGACTTGAAGTCTACATAACGCGACCGTGACCACACAGGTAAGTGTCTAAACTCATTCGTCAATTGCATAAACTATATTTCAAAAGCTGCATGCTTATGGAAATGGTTTGGATTAAAGGGAATCGGTGGCCAGTCAACTGGGCACCCTCAGCCAGTTACATAGCCTCATGAGATCCGGACAAGCCAGTTACATTCAAAATCACCGACGAGATGTGTAGCCAACACGTGTGGAGTGTCCATTCAAGGAAAAATCGTCGGGACTGGTAGTGGTGGCAGCAGTTAACGGCAGAGGAGAGGTGATGGCGGTCAGAGATACGCAGAGAAATTATGGCAATGACATTGGATCAATGATCAAGTCTGGCCACCTCATTCGCTCACCACGCATCACAGTGAAATTAAAAGATGCTCTGCTAAAACTCACACCACCTTCTGTCATTTTGAACTTGCAACGTCCTCAACTGGAGTACGCATCTGCTGCTTCCCAAAAACTGTTAACCAGTCGTCCTCCGCTGGATCTTCTACCTACTTTTAAAAATCTCCCGCGTATCGGGCCCGCTCAGAGGCGCAGTGACATTTCTACAGGAACCGAGGGGGGTCTTCTATAGGAAGAGTCCTACAGGAGAAACTACACAACTTTCCGGAGCAGGGAAGCCTGGGATTTTTCTTCGTCGAATTAGGAGCTCCAAACAAGGTAGGCTCAAAAAACTCCTCTATGCATGGCATGTTTTGAACAGGTGGTGAATTGAATGGCATCTGATTGGGGAATCAGAGAAAAGTTTGCTTGTGAATTGCAAGAAAAGCGTTTGCATGTGTATTGCACTGGGTTTCCCAGTCGTTTCTGCGTCAAGATTCTCCTCCACGTTTCCTATTTCTAAAATTCTCCTGTAGGGAAGATATGCAGGTGTGAGGGCCAGCCTGTGGATGAAAATTTTAAATTTACATATCTGAATGTGTGCTGAGAAGAAAACTTGGTCTCTGTCCTCTGTCTGTAGAAACAAAATTCTCCCTTCCATAAACAGATAGTTGAGTCACAGCAGTATTCAAACCAGGGAGTTGTTGCTAATTGATATTGAACAGCCGAGGAATTCTTCCTTGAGTCCAGGGGGAAATTATAAACAGCATTCCCTTTTCTGACCAAAGCATAAAAAATGAAGGAGCACTCTCACCATGCCAGGGGGATTCATAAGAAAAGAACCTTCAAACTCCAGCAAATTGCATGAGCATCCTGAGGTGGTGGACCTTTTCACACAAGCCAATTGAATGCCATTCTTTGACAAAATCTAGGGTCACGACAAGGAGATAGCTGAAGAATTTTTAATGTCCCTAAGACCTCAATCAAAGACACATGCCACAATTAGTTTCAGGGGTCTATCCCTGGAACTCACACCTGAGCTCATCAGTCGAGTTACCAGTCTACCATTAGGGCTCCCTTGGAGCAAAGAAGAGAGAGCATTGGGCCAAGCTGCCAAGAAAGCATTGTTTCTGCCCGAGGAACATCCTGTATAAGACAAAAACGGGGTGAGGAGAACCAGCTTGCCTCCTCTCTGGAGTGAAGTTAGTTTCCAAATCATGAAGTACATTCCCTGTGAAGGAAGATTTAGCATCGTCTATGGTTATCATTTCAGGCTACTGTGTGAACTTAGACATGGAATTGATTACCTCCAGCAATGAAATTGAGCATTCCCTATTTTCTTCTTCAGTCACTAATTGAATGTGCTACAAAATTGAATGAAGGGATCTCGGATCAGTTGGCTCATCATGGGCTCATCAAACTCTTAGTGGAAGATGACCTGCACACCTACACTGTTCCCATATCTTGGGAAATCTTCCGAAACATGTCTAGGGGTGACAACATTAGAATTTTGGTTGAAACTATCACCCCATCCAGCAGTGAGGAAGGAGAACACATTGAAAAAGGTGAGAAAACCAATGGTGAAGGAACGCAAGACATTCAAGCACAGAAAGGAAAAGGAGAAATGGGCCAGGTCGCTGAGCCTAAAACAGAGGTGTAGACAACAGCACAAACACCACGGGAAAAGAGAATGCAGAGTAGGGTAGAAAGGGCTGAAAAACCCCAACTGAAGGCTATCACAGCCAAAGCAGACACATAGAAACAAAAAGGAAAGACACATCCTAAAATAGCAGCAACACAGGCAGAAACAGTTGACACAGGGGCTTCTACAAGAAGCAGAGAAAAAGAACAGCAAGAGGAGAAATCACCCGAGAAATTGGCAAGAGAGGCAGCAGCTGTGCTTGCCGCTCTAAGCACACCTCCAAAACAAAAAGGGAAGAGAAAAAGGCAAACTTCCATGTACTTTAAAGCAAGGAGGAGCACACGGATCAAAGCAGGCAGACCCCAGCCTCAATCAAAGGTGCCAATTTTCATTGAGGACACAACACCTAAGCCAAAAGAAGAGTCCCCTACAAAGATACCCATCACCTACGAATGAGGAAGCCCAAAAACTTCCACCTGGAGAGAGAAAATTAGGCTGGTGGACTCAAAGACAGCTCTACAAGAAGCTGAGGAATCTCTACAGGAAACTCTAGCTAAGCTAAGGGAGACCAAGAAACTAGAGGAAAAGGCGGCCAAACACTCATAGGCAGAAGAAAAGACAGAGGAAATATTGGAACCTAGCCCTCAGCCTAGCTTGGGCTCATACTATAACTTGTTAGAAGCCAGGAAGATAATTCCCTAGAAATTTGCGGTGCCACTTTTCTTTGCACTGGAAGAAGAAAGGATTAGGACTCACACTTGGAGGAAGATTGCTAAATCCAAGGGAGTGACAGACATAGGCCACCTGGAAGAACAACTCAAGGAATCAAGAAAGGAATTGGCTATGGTAAGGCATGTGGAGAGCAATCAAAGGGCCAAACTACAGGAAGAGAATGAGCTGCTGAAATAGCGGTTGCAGCTCCAGGGAAGTCACAGGGAAGATAGGCCCCCCATCTTGGGAGAACAGCAGCAACAGGAAAGGCCTCCAGAAGACAAAGAAACCCCTGATGAATAGCAGAGAGAGGACGGGCTGCAGGCTGAGGTTGAAGCACTAACAAAATAGCTACAGGAGAAAGAATTATAGGCAACAAGGGAAATACAGTCTCTAAAACACCAGGTACAAGAAAAGGAAGCTCAATTGGCCTACATGGCCAGCTGGGCAATAGAAGCTTTGCAATGTCGGCAACCCGCCAAGTCATATGCCTTATACCTTAAATATGAATGGTTGCAGTTCCAGATTAACACCTTCGCCCAAAGGGTAACCATTCCATTTCAAAATCACCATCAATTCATGGCTTTGTGTGACAGTAGCTCAGCAGAGGATAAGGCCAAATTATCAGAGTTCTATTTACACAACTTGGCCCTTCGTAACATGAACCTGTGGGACCCCAACGTTGCAGTGGGAGATGTGCAACTTATGGCCATGGCCTCTTGGTTAAATCATGAGGAGAAAAGGGCAGCAGAGATTCGAAATCTCATGAACAGGGAGCTAAGTGAGCCACTTATGATCAGAACCGAGCTAGAGGATCCCTCAGCCTTAATATATGCCCACTAGCACCTGGCCTATAATCTTCAGGCTCTGCCAGATTACATTGAATGACAAGCTCAAGCCATTGCTCATTTTGATGACATGGAAAGATTGTTGGGGGATAACTGCATTCATGCTTGCACAAGGAGGTGGAACACACTGTCCCACAGTCTGAAGATAAGAGAATATCACTCCCCAACAAGGATGAGGGAGGCCTTGGCAAGAGTACCCCTCTATAAACAGTCAATGCAAAATCTACAGGCCAACTGGATCGGCCTAAAGTACAGTCCTCCCTTGCTCTTAAGACTGCTGGAAGGAGTCAAAGAAGAAGAGGAACACAAGCAGTGGGAGGAAGTAGAAAGAAAAGTGGGATTTCATGAAAAGGAAGAAGACATCACCTCGGAAGCCTGGGATGTGAGAGAGGCAGTCAAAGCAATCAAGGATGATGAGATGGATTAGTTTCTCAGAGGATGAGCAACCCATTTAGCAGGGAGGTGATGATGAGCCCCAAAATTGGGTAACTTATTGGGCTCATTTTGCCTATTTGTTCTTCATCAATCCACCATTTCTCATATTTTATGCATGCTTTTGAGTATATTTATGCTAATTGAACGAATGAGAATAGTCACTTGACCAAGAAGGCTAACACGTGGTTATTGTAGATTTTTGGAAAACTTTTGGACCAAGGCCAAGCATTTATAAGCTAGATGACAGCCAAGCATGAGGGAACAAGTGTGAGTATTCATAGGAAGGGTGTCTCCTACACTAAATGGCCCCTTCCTCGAATTCTCCACCATCAGCTCGGAGTTCAGCAAGCCACCAAAAATGATTCCCAAGGGCAGCCGAGCAGTTTTGTGTAAAGTGACTGATCACTGGCAATTTGAGCAGCCGAGCCCCTTGAGTTAAGGAGGGCTATTGGAGGCCCTCGTAGTGTATAAGAAGGAAGGCTTCGAGCCTTCGTAGGTCACTTTTTGAACATTTGTATTTTGCACTCTAGTGCTACTCTATTTTTTGCTCATTTGTGGAGCTTTTGTTGTAGACATTTTTGTGACATGGTTATTTTCTGAATAATGGAGATCAGTTTCATTTTGCTTCAGTTCTGATCTTCTTCTTAGGAGCCTGTAGCTCTTGGGGTTGGGCCCAACCCAAGTGCCAGGACCTCCTCTGTGTACTCTTATATGTTTTTTGTTGCCTTTAATTAATTTCTGCTAATAGGTTACAATCTTGTTTGGTTATTTAGTTCATTTTTTATGATAGGAATAGTTTTTCATGTTTCAAGTCGATTTAATAGGTTGGTAACATAAAAGATCTTCGAAAAATGCCATCAAGAAACCCTCGATCTCACCTCTCCCTCCTTGGGACCATGAGCTGAGACCAAGGTGTCCTTGCTGTCATAAAAACATTGTTCTTTCTTCTTCATGCAATTACTAGTGTTAGATTCTTAGTTGCAAAAGTTGGTACCTGTTGTGATTACATGCTTAGATCCATCCTTGCTTGGTTTACATAGTTTTTTTACATGATTTTCTGCCAATAAACTTATGTTCATCATGCTTATGGTTTCTAGGTCAAATTAGGTCAAAATAGTTAGATCTTTGGTTTTCTTAGTCTTTTTCGATTAGTTTTGGAAAATAACGTGCAGAGCACCTATGATACCTCCTCCCCTACCCTTATCCCATCAGTGCAACCTGCTTCGTCCTCTAACTCAGATTCTTGCCCTTCATTTGCCACATTTTCCCACTTTGCCCTAATTCCTACATTCTTGCGCAGCATTGCTTCTCCTATCTTCGAACCAACCTAATCACCTTAAACACTCTTCATCCTCAATCACCAAGTCCTAGACCTCCTCACACCCTTATCTCACCTCCATACCCACTTCTTCACCTTTCTTCCTCCATCAACCCTCCAAAATTCCGTTTCGGAACATCTTGTAGAAGCTACAGTACATCCTGTAGACCCCCTGCAGACTTCCCATAGAAGCTCACGAGAGCGGTTTCTTGAGATCCGATCACTGTGAAACTCTCTGGAAGGGTGCTAGGGACCCCTTAGGCCCTCTTCTCACCTTCCCAACCTCCTGCAAGTATTTCCTTTCACCAATCAACCTCTGCACACAAAAAATAGTCAAAGCACATGCATAATAATTTTGCCAACTTACTCAAAAATACAAAAAGATGTTTCTTTTCGGATTTCACTTCAGAAGTAGCTTAGACACATGCACTTAACCTTCCCAAGAATAAATGGCATATTTTTTAGTAGCTTTCATCCTTTTTCTTGCATCAGTAGGGCTAGTTGGTAAAACTAGGGTTTGCTAGGGTTTGCGTTTCCTTTCAACTTTTTAGTTTCTTTCTGCAAGTAGGTTAGCCTCCTTTGAGTTAGATTTCATCCATCAGTTAAAAGCTTCTTCTAAGAGCTCATAGAAGTTGTCTTAAGCTCCTAGCGGACTTGTGCCAGCTGATCAAGTGACAGTCGCGGCAAGAGCTAGTACTTGTGCATACAGCACCGTCGCTTCCAAGTTTGTTATGAGCTACCGGGTTAATAAAAGTAAAGAAGGGAGTCCCAGGAGTTGCAGCATTATTGCTGCAATACTGGAGCCCACCACCAATTAAAACAATCAAATTCCCTTGATGATTGTATCAACATGAGGATAGAATCAAACATGATCACATCCAAAAACCATGGGCTTGTTGTTGGTAAAGCCCGAGGTATTCCCTCTTCACACCTATAAGTAGTGTCACGGGCACAAGCTGGGAAGCATGCAGCAAGTGTCTTGTGCAAGCCATGACAAGGTCGCGATAGTGTGGCTCTCTATGATAGTGGTAATACTGTGGAAGTCGTTGTAAACCTCGTAAACTCACTCTCCTCCATCCACAACTACAGCCATTATTTTTTCAACGTCTTCAAACACCTTTGCAGCACATGTACAATTTCTAGACACATCAGCACTGATCAATTAAACCATGTGCAAGCTCATCAACTTGTTGACATCAATTCCAAGGTGATTGAATCTATGGTTGACATCAATGCCAACACCATGCTATCAACAATATACCCCTTTAGCATTAATTACAACCTTTAGCCACAAACACCAATCTAATCTCCTTCATTGATCTGCAATATCCTCTGGCTAGTTGGTCTCAATCTTGGCTAGTGTTCATTTCACTCTCCCCCTTTGACATTAAAGGAAAGGGGTGACCAAGCCTCATTGAATACACCCTATTGGCACTCACTAAACTTTGTTGATACCTATTATTTTATGGTGAAATATGATTAGTTACAACACCTGCAAGATTGACATTAAAGCCAAGGAAAATATGTTACCTCATGCAAAACAATGGACATCAATGATAATAAGGCCAAAAATGACCTTGCTTTTGCTAAACATGCTCCCCCTAAATATGTACTAGGGTTGAAAATAGCTTCTTCATGTTTTTCTTCATAAATTTTGTTGCTACCTTTGACTCCTTGATATATACAAGAAGCCACAAACTGGACCAAGGACTCCACACAACCCATAACCAGTGATAACAATGACATCACAAGGATTCATAATGACAGTACATGCATTAATCAATGAAATCAAGGGCTATAACAATGATACCCAAAATCACATACGTGGTTGAAAAAAAAAATCCTTCCTTTTATGCAAGCCTAGACAAATAATTGTCTTTTGTGCCTGCATGACTTTAGGACCACTCCACCAATAGCCAATGATAAAAACCAAAAAGTATAGGGCTAGATATTGCATACAAATGTGCTTACATAGAAATAAATAACTCGTTGTTATGCATTCAAAATGACTCTTTCTCCCAAACATGACTCTTACTAGGGTTACTTAACCAATAGACCCAATGATAATCATGCACAAGTACATGCAAGATTGATTCACAGCTTCCAACTCATGACTATAATCATGTTATGGATATGTTGCAAAAGAATGAGTGAAAGCAATGTGTAGAATAGTATGCAAGTCTCGAAACCCTAGATGCATACACAGTTCCCCTGAGCTCATATACCTTATAAACTGTGTGTTGATCCTATGGACTTGATTATGCATAAGGGCTCTTGGACACACCATGCATCTGTTGCTACTCATACTCATGCCTTCTCATGTTGCTACCATGTGCTCCCCCTGAGACCATGCAAGGCCTCACACTCTTCTACCTACTCTTTCCTTCAACACCTATACATTGTTTGGGGTTCTAATTCCTTTGGAAATCGCTCTCTTTGACCCTTTATTCTAGATGATGCAAACTTTGGAGTTGAAAATCACCTCTTTTTCTCCATCAACCATCTGGTTCACACTCAATATATTATGATTAAGTCCTTCAACCAACAACACATCAGCTACATTAGTCTTCCTATCCCCAAAATTTACCTTACCTTTGCCCAATACCTTAGTAGGTGTATTATCTCCAAGAATAACATAGCCATCTTTGGTCTATTGTAGGAAGAGGAATTTGCTCTTGTTCCCTGACATATGATGGGAACAACCGCTCTCTATAAACCATCTATCATCATCATCAAAAGTACATAGAGGAATACCACACTTTACTTTACTAGGCTACTTCTTTGCATGTGAATTATCCTCTGTTTTCTGCTAGGCCTACTTTGGGTAAGCTTGTTCTTTTGTCTGTTTTGCCTTGAAGAATTGAACAAATTGCATTCTCTAGCCATGTGACCTATATTATCACAGGCATAACACCTCAAATGACTGAGATATGAGGCTAGAGGATCATATTTCATGTTGCTCACACCAAATCTACGTGTTGCACTGATCAAGCTTCCATTCCATGTAGAGATTGGAGTTCAAGGGCACTATATTATCAGTTGTATAAGCATCCAAATTGTACAGGTGATGCATGCAGTCAAAGGAAGGCCTATGAGGATTGTGCAATTCATATTGAGGAATTTCCCTAATTAATATGGGGATAATTCCCAAGGAAATAATGCAAGGAAGTAGGAGCTTGCAAGGATAGGAAATTGGCTAAGTATTGGCCAAGGCTTGTCTATGAAGCAGTGAAACAGATAGAGATAGTGCAGAGGTTGCTCAGGCTTGAACAAAGCATTGTAATCTTCTCATATTTTCTGACTTGTGCAATATATAGATAGTAGGGGTTTTTAGTTGTCGATTTCACCATGAAATCATTGTGTAATGTGTTGATTGAATTCTTTCTCTTGTATGCATCATGATTTCTCGATCAATTAATTGTTTCCATTGATGAGTAGACTAGATTCAAGTCTTTTGTTTTAGAAAATCACATAAGTAGTTTGAATCTACAAAGAATTTCTACATCTTATCAGAGCTAGAATCACAATAGATAAGATAATTCAAAGTTTGTGCAGGAGGTTCGAACCACAATATCAGTGTTGCAGGTTTTCTTCGGGACTGAGAAGATGACTTCCACTGGACCCAGGCTCGAGTATGCTCTAGAAGGAACCACAAATTTTGTGGCATGGAAGATTCATATGGATATGGCATTAGATGGTAATGGGCTATTAGATTACATCAAGATAGGAGTTGGCATAGTTATTAGTATTTCATGAATGATAGATACAAACTATCAAGTTGGGAGTGGTTATGGTCTAATCTAGTGCAAGAAGAAATAAGGCGAGACAACTGAGATGGGACCTCATCCAAATAAGAGGAAGAGTACCTTGCATTACATAGCAAAGGAAAAAAATCCAAGGGAAATAAGTCCCATGGTGAGGAGGGAAAGAAGAAATACTTGTCTAACATTAAGTTCTTTCACTGTCATGAATTTGAGCACTATGCCACAAAATGTCCATGGAAGAAGGCAAGCAAGAATGATCCTACAATAGTAGCAACAAGTGAAGCTCTAGCTTCACAATTTGAGCTTGATTTTACTCTCATTGCATGCATGGAAAGCACAATAATGGGAAGCATGTGGTATCTCAACAACAGTGCCTCGTTCCATATGATAGGGAATAGAGATCTCTTCAGTGACTTGGAGAAGAAAGACCTTAAGTAGAACATTAAGTTTGGAGACAATGAGAGGTATAGCACAACCGACATTGGTACTGTTACTTTTCATAGGGATTTTGGCTCCCCTCTCAGGCTCAAGGATGTGATGTATGTATCAGGTCTAAAGAAGAATCTTGTTTCCATCGCAGTATTGGAAGACTGTGGCTACATTGTGATATTTAGCAAAGGAAAGGTTTTCCTTAGACACATCACCACGGGACAAGTGAAGTAGATCAGTGTGCAAGTCAAGAACATGTATGCACTTTAGGTCGAATATGCATGCAAAGCCTTGAGGAGAAAGGCAAAGGCTAGATACTTGGTGATTGAGAGGGAGCATAATTTACCTCTCAAAATGGAGCCTCAGAAGCAGCCTCAACAAGTTTTGGAGCAGCCACAGTTGGAGAAGGTGAGAGGAGACAGAGTGGAAACATCCACTCAAGCAAAGAACTCCAGTAGGGGCAAATTTTGCACTAAGTGGGCAGAGGGAGCACATGCAGGCATACCTCTAGGTGTGAGGTGGGGGCATTGTGAAACATTAGTCCCAAGAGTTGCATAAATTTGGGCAAGGTCCATTGAGGTGTTTTTTGTCTCATGGATCATTACCTTGCTATGGGGGCCCATGGTATTCAGTAGCAAGAGGATCAGTGTCAATCATATACTAAGGAGTGTAGCACAGAGTTGACAGCAGAGAAGGAGACTCAGTAGTAGAGTCAATAACATCACAATTTTCCTAGTAGAAAATTGTAGATTGATTCAATGATTTTTTTATTTTTTTTTTTCTTTTGGATGTTTTTCAGTTGCAGATATTGTAGTAGCAACAGCAACAGTGAGAAGTGTTGCATGCAATACATTCGAAAGGTGTTGGATCAGGATAGATGTGAACCCTTTCTTGTTGAGAGGGAGTGTTGAAAATGCAACAAGAATTCTTAATTTAATTTTCCCTTGAATTAAATTAGGAATAAAATTATAATCCCACATCATAAGACAACTTGTACAAGTTAACTAAGTTAATTTGACTTAGTTGGCTCAGTGAATTCGAGTTGAGGGTCTAACTTGAGTCATGTAGAATGTCTCCTATTTTATAAGAGCCCTGGTTGACTTTATTTTGAGTTGTAACTAATCAATTCAGTTTAACTGAGTTAAAGTCAGTTAAACTAGTTCCAGCTGATGGAGGAACTAGTAGGAGGTTAGACAATTGGGTGTTTCTTCATGTGTTCAACCAGTTAACTAATGATTCACTCATAAATAACTCATGCATGTCATATCTGAGAGTTACCCAGTAGAGGTTGGATTTCAAGGGCAGTGTACTATCAGTTGTATAATTATCCAAATTGTACAGGTGGTGCATACAATCAAACGAAGGCCTATGATGATTGCGCAATACATATTGAGGAATTTCCCTAATTAATAGGGGGCTAATTCCCAATGAAACAGCAAAAGGAAGTAGGAGTTGGAAGGCTAGGAAATTGGTTAAGTATTGGCCAAGGCTTGTCTAGGAAGCTGTGAGACAGATAGAGATAGTGCAAAGATTTCTCGAGCTTGACAAAAGAATTGTAATCTTCTCATGTTTTCTGACTAATGCAATATACAGATAGCAGGGGGTTTTAGATGCGGATTTCCCCATGAAATAATTGTGTAATGTGTTTATTAAATTCTTTATCTTGTATGCTTTGTGATTTCTCGATCAATTGATTGTTTTCGTTGATGAGTAGATTTGATTCAAGTCTTTTGTTTTAGCAAATCACATAAGCAATTTGAATCTATAAGGAATTTCTACAATAATAACCATTAAATGAACTTGTATGCTTGAAGGGTGTTTCTCTCCTTGGATTCCCTTACTATTACATGTTTTTTTTATTAGATTTGTACATTGTGCTTCTACAACGAGCTGCAATATGTCCAAAGTTGTGACAAGCATAACACTCGACCTTATCCATTAAAGGAGTAAAGGGGTTTTGACTTCTCCTTTGAAATATGTCATAGTCCTCTCTTGGAGTGGATAGTCTTCTAGTCATAGGTGCTACTAGAGGTTCTCTTCACGGTTGTTGTTGGATCTGAAGTCTCCTTCCTTTCTTGTTGCTCATGCTAGTGTCATTTTTTGCTACATGTTTCTTAGGTTCTACATTATTCCTTGCATGTGCCTGTGAGCTAGACTAGCCCTTATGAAACCTTGCACTAGATCTGATCAAGGGATATATTTGGCTCTTAATCATGTTATCCAAGAGTCTCATACTCTTCTCACGCTTGAGTTGATTGTCTTTCTCATTAATCTGCTTCTTCAATGTGACAACCTCAACCTCAAGCTTTTCAATATGGCCCTCCTTTTCTTCCTACTAGTTTCTCATCACATCCTCAACTCTCTTCGCTTCCTCTAAATAGATCTGAAGCTAATGATTTATTCTCTAAGCTCACTCTCCTTCTCATCAAATATCTCCAACATTTTTTCTTGATCTTTGCATGCATCTATCAACCTACTTACTTCAACAATTAGCTTGTCTATTACAACAATGGTTGATTCATATTCAACTTGAAGGAGCATCATTCTATCACAATCATCATCACTATGAAACTCAACATCACTAACATTAGAACCATATAATACACAATTAAGAATTGATTCATGATCTTTATTACCTTCATATATACTTCATTGGAGCACATTAGGTTTTGTTGAGCCTTCATTTTCTTATTTGTCTTCTTGATGATCAACTGCACCATTCGCACTAAGGGGATGAATCTCATTAGTCTGAGCTTCTTTCTTCTAAGAGCCCTTCTTCTTTTTGTTATTTTTTCTTTTCTTTTCTTCATTGTTGTTGTTATTTTTATATCCTCCATATAACACCTACAATATGTCCCATATGTATTTAGCATATGTCAAATCCATTATCTTCTACATATCTGCATTGTGAGGATTTTCATATATCACACATTCTGCTTGAGAATTTTGTTGCATCACTTTAGTTGGGGGAGGTTCTTTACCATAAACTTCACATACTATATTTCACACATTAGATCCATAAGCTAAAAACACAAATTTTACTTTTTCTTTCCAACCCTAGTACTTTGCAGTAGTGATCAGTGACACTCCTTGATGATCCATCCTTTAAAAAAAAAAATTACTTGAATTTGCCTTCTAGTAGTCAATTTGCACCTGAAGACACCCGCTCTCATATGAATTTGTTGGGAGCTCGAAAATACAGAGAGAGGGGGGTGAATCAATATTGTACTGATGGATCAAATTCTACCTTTTTTTCCTTTTCTTATAAATCACTAAATTATGAGCTTATTAATCAGTAGCATAATATAAATTACAGATAACATATGCATGCTCATAAACATGAGTATTAATTGACACAAGTATGAGTAAACCATGAGCAACAATGTAAACATGAGTATTAATTGACACAAGTATGAGTAAACCATGAGCAACAATGCATCAACAAACACATGAAGACATTTAATGTGAGGTGTAAACCCTTCCGGGACAAAAACCATCGTATGCTTTACTCTGCGTATTCTTATTATATAAATCTTTCTTTTACATAATGCATTGGCCACCACCAATGTGAAAACAGTGACTTGCTATGCACATGAGAAATAGCTCACTCCAGGTCACTACCTGATGGAAGCCACCACTTCCTCAACTTTGCAGGCCACCACCTATTGGAAGCCACCACTCCCTAAACTATGCAAGCCATTACCTTCAACATGCCCCAACCTCCAATAGCTTCCCAGGCCACCACCTAGGGGAAGCCACCACTTTCCAAATTTTTCAGGCCATAACTTAAAGGAATCCACCACTCCCTAAATCATTAAGCCACTACTTATTGGCAAGCCACCACTTGCCCATTAAAGGCCCCAACTTTCAAATCCTTGTGGACCACATTTCACGAATTTTCAAACTAAGGCCCACTATACTCTTCTCAAACATCTGTAGGCCTCATTTCATCCTATTGTCAAATTGGACTGACATATAACCTCTTAGCTCAACTTAATACCACAACTGCAATACAATTCTCTACTCAAAAACTAACTCTTTAAAACATCAACATACTCTCAAATCACTCACCCATAGTAGCAATACTCTCAACAATATTCTAGCCCATAAGCCAACAACACACGTGCTCTCTAGTCTCAACATTACATGGCTTCAATATAAAATACAGGACATGCATAAGTACTATGAAACCCTCATCCATATACAATTGACTCATCATCAATGTATTTTATTTCAAACATAGGAAGCCTCTCAACTAGTTCAATGCATTGGTACATCACATTCACTTGATCATCTCCATGCATTGATCACAAAACATATTTTCTCCTATCGCATTCTGACTTCATCACTCTTCATCACTCTTGATATGCTACAACAATATATTCAACTCCTTGCCATTCTCACAACAAGTTTCCATAAATCTATGTCCAAACGCATCTATATACCATTACACTGCAAATTGATCTCTACAATAACGCATCTATAGGACATATCATTTCCTTTCCTTCATTACATTGTCTAACCTGGGTTTAGTCTATTTCACGGTATATTTAAACTAATTTACTCAAGGATAAATTGAGCTAGATTTATATTGATAAATACGATCCAATACATCAAACTCACAGGCCACCAACATTTGCACACCTCTAATGACTAGATCAACATTCTCAAACTAGATAAAAATATAATGTAATCCACTCATTTGTAGACCAAATCAAGGCATTAAAGGTGACTAAATCAACCCAAGTAAAACGATCCACTTCCCTTGATGACTAGATCAACACATGGGTAGAATAGAAAACGATCGCATCCAAAAACCATTGGCATGTTGTTGGTAGATCTTGAGGTATTCCCTTATTGCACTTATAGGCAATGTCGCAGGCACGGGTTGGGAAGCTTGTAGAAAGTGCCGCATGCAATTCGTGAAAGACTACGACAGTGTGGCAGTGTCGCAATGTGATAGTGGTAAGACCACGACATTCATTGTGAACCTAGTAAACTCACTCTCTTCCATCTAGAAATACAACCACTAATCGTCAACATCTTTATGGAACTTTGTAGCACCAATACAACCCCCAAACACATCAACACTCATCAATTAAACCACGTTCAAGCTCATCAACTTGTTTGCATCAATGCCAAAGTGACTAAATCCATGGTTGACATCAACGCCAACATCATGTTGCCAACATATTTTATTTTTATTTTTGTTTTGTTTTGTTTGGAATGAGTTAAAATATTAAACATTACAACACCTCTACCATACTAGGATGGAGAGCACCTCTTGGCACAAATTTTTCGAGTTATACAAATTGGTTAGATTGTAGGGTAAGCTTGATCATTTGATGTTTTTTGACAGGTCAAATGTATAAATAAAAATACAACTTTTATTATATTCCTTTGAAATGGAAAATGTATTTTATGTGGGAATTTATCTTTCATTAATATGGTTATGAATTTCAATTAAAAATGTATTTAACGTTTGATTTTATTTGTCATGATTATGGGTATATGAGAGTATACATCATTATTATTATTATTATTATTATTAATTGTGATTAGGTTGAGCCTAGGTTAAGGCTAACTTTTTTATTGGATGGGAGAAGAATCGATCCACCCACAATGGGATGCTTATAACTACAATTGTGTGAGGCTCAGTCGAGCCTAGATGCCCCTTCGAAAGTTTAATTCTCTCAAAGTGGCTTCCATCCTCAACCCCTCCCCATGAAGTTTAAACTTGTGACCTGGCAAGATCCAAACCCCATGCAAACCAATTGGTCTACACCTCATTGGTGAGAGTATTGTTGTTTGAAAAAACATTATACATGTTATTGTGTCGAGAGGCTCTCTCTAGCCCATGGTAGAGATGTTGTAATGTCTTGTCCTATCATGTCTTGTCTTGTTTAACATTTTGACTTGCTCAAATTACATAAAATTAAAATAATAATGAAAGTAAAATAGTTTATTTACCATTGATAGTTTTTGGAATCTAGTAGATTTGAATATTAAAATATAATATAATATTTTTTATTGTTAATAAACATAATGATAAGTTAAAATAAAACAAAAATAACATGGTACCTTTGTGTTGTATCCCAGCGCATTTATGAGTGATGTTCCATGGTTAAAAATTGAATCTAAACAATAATGAGAATCAAATTCAAAATTATAATTATAATGGTAGGTCTTGCTCATGTTCCATGGATAAACATTGAAGTGGAAGAATAATGAGAATCAAAATAATAAAAGGTGGAAATGTCAGGCACCTTGATTTGTTCATTTGACTTACTCTTAATTTTGTGAAGTTCATTAGTTTTTGGAAAATAAGCATCTTCATTTGTTCACTTGATTTACTCTTAAGTTTGTGAAGTTCATTAGTTTTGGAAAATAAGCATCTTCATTTGTTCACTTGATTTACTCTTAATTTTGTGAAGTACATTAGCTTTTGCATTTTTCATTGAAATTTGGTTGAATTTATAAGCATAAAGACATTTTATATAGCTAATGGTCAAAATATTTGGAACTCAATATTAGCTAAGGCCCCATTGTTTACATTCTGGAAGAGACCAATAATTTGTTGCAAAGGATAGTGTGCAACAGTTTTGAGATTTTCTTGTTCGTTGTATTCACATTATTATTTACATTTGGTTGATATTTTATTGTGTTTCTGGTTGAGGTGGTTGAGTCATTAAGATTGATATTAATTTCTCCTCTTCTTCTTTTTTTATTTTATTTTTGGCTTTTAATTTATAAGTTCAATATTCATTTAGGGAGAAAAAAAATAAAAGCTCTACAATCATTTTGAGATTTATTTTAGTTGATGAAATGAGAGGATTAAGGAGGTTGTTTTAACCATGAAGAGGATATTAGTTTTGTTATAATTATTATTGATTAAAAAATATATTTAATTTTATGGAGAGATTTCAAATAATTTTTAATTTGTTAAGAGTTCATACTTTTTGGAAATAAGTAAATAAGTTAAATATTTAAGAGTGGAAATCTATTTTGTAAATTACTAATAAATTATTTTAACTGATGTGATTTTCTTAGAGTAACAGTGATGGATTAGTTGATATTATCAATAGTAATAACAAATTATAAATTATGATAGTTTTTACCATATTCTTTGAAAAAAAAAAAAAAGAAATTAAAGGTATATTAAATTACTTTTAAAATATAAATAAAAGTAGTTGTTAGGGAATATTGGTTTTGTTATTATTATTATTAACTAAAGATTATATTTTAACTTTATAAAAAGATTTCAAATTATTTTTAATTTGTTAAGAGTCTATGTTTTCTGGAAATAAGTAGATAAATTAACCCTTTAAAAGTGATATTATATTTTTCTGTAAATTATTACTAAACTATTTTAATTGATGTGGTTTTCTTGAACAATAATGATGAGTTAGTTTATATTACTAAGAGAAATAACAAATAACAATTATTTTTACCCATTAATAAATGAGTTATGATAAGTTTTACCAAATTAACCCTTTAAGAGTGAAATTATCTTTTTTTGTAAATTATTAGTGAACTATTTTAATTGATGTGGTTTTCTTGAACAATAATGATGAGTTAGTTTATATTACTAAGAGAAATAACAAATAGCAATTATTTTACCCATTAATAAATGAGTTATGATAAGTTTTACCTTTTTAAAGAAAAAAAAAAAAATCAAATTATAATAAATTAATTTGAAAAATATAACTTAAAATGGTTATTTGTATTTTATTAATTAAAAATTAATATTTACCAACTTAGATCTACAAACAAATATCTTGAAATATAAATCTCTTTATAAGAGAAGAAAAAAAAAAAAATTTGTGATGTTTTGTGAATCCTTAACAATCTTTGGAATTTAAAATGAATTTAGATTAATTAATATTTAATAAATAAACTAAATAAAATATATATATATAATATTATATATATATATATATTATATAATATATATATATATATATATATTATTATATAATATATATAAATATAGTATATAATATTAATTTTATAAATTAAAATGGTATATTAATATTTTACTGTCTACTTATAAAAATTTAAATTAAAATGATGTATATAAAATTTGATTTAAAATATTAAATTTTAGTATTAATGATGTGTCCCAAATTATTATAATGTGTAATATTAATAAAATGTTTTTACTAGATTTTAATTTGTTTTGATAAAATATTTATACCAGTTTTTAGTTTGTTTATGATGAAAAAGTAGTTTAAGAATGCACATCTCTTTTGGTGCATGGTATTATTATAATTTGTCGCGAATAATAATAAATTATAATATCGTAATATTGTGTAACAAACCACAACTTTAGAAGACCATTTTTAATGTTGTTTTAATCTTAAACCTTTACATTTTGTTATTGCAATATATGATACAATGTGATATTTCAAAATATAAATGGTGACGTTCATGTAATTGGTACTTCGTCACTTTTATTCATAATTATTTGAGGTTTAAGTTAGGATTGCTACTTCTTTTAGGGAGAGGAAGAGGAATTAGGTTTAAGTTAGGATTGCTTACTTTCTATTAGATTTTTTTTTTTTTTTTTTTTTTTTTTTTTTTTTTTTTGTTTTTTTTTTTTTTTTTTTTTTTTTTTTTTTTTTTTTTTTTTTGGTTTTTTTTTTTTCGCTGAAGCAAGTGCCAATCTTTCTATTTCATTAAATCAAAAGAAAAATTATATATTGTACAAAAAACCCGATCCTCTACAAGAAGTCGGGAAAAAGGAAATCCTACCAAAGATCAAGACCCCCCAAGCTACTATAGTGATCAACAAACTAATGACAAGTAAACACGGAGAGTTTACAAAAGTCCCCACTCACACTTCCAGATCAAACATACTTCCCAGAGCCACCCTACCCCCATAGACACCTCCAATCGCGCAAATTCCACACACCACAAAAGAGGGATAAAACACGCTAAACCAGATGAAAGGACAGAGCCCACCTGGCCCCACGAAAACAACACGCTCTTTCCCACCTATTGATCCTGGTTGCTGGATCCAACAACCAGAAATCATATCGCGCGGCCTAACCCTACAGAGAGATAGTATGCGATCGAAGGCGGTTTTAAAGTCAACCCACCTGCCACATGTTACAATCTCTTTGGAATCGCTCCCAAAGCTGCAAAGCCATAAACAGCTTATGAAACGTGCGATCACCGTAAAACTAGCCATGCCATGGTTACCAAGCCCGAAAGTGGGAATGGGGAGAATTCCGGCTTCCTAAAAAACGAACCACGCATTCTGTTTATTCCTTCTACAGAACTGGACTCCAAAATTGTGCTTATTTGGGAAACAACCATGCCACTGGTCTGCCAAAGAACTGGGCACCTCGTTCAACTGACTCCAAGAAAAATGGAGATCAACACTTGCTTGCCTTTCGACCAAGTACATACTGAAAGGAAAAACAAAGCTAACCGGAGAAATCAATTCATGCTAGTCAACTTGGCCCGATGTCTAAACACTTCTTTGTTTTCTGCAGCTTGTTCTTCGCAGAGAACCTTTAAACTGTTTTGAGGTATCTCCTGCCACTTTTTCGCCATTCCGCCATCAGCATTATTCACCCCTTGATTATCCAGAAGGTCCACAAATTTGTTGGTAGAGCGACAAACATGGTTGAAACCCACCGTGCGAAGCTTCTGGAGGTGAACGTGGATTCTTTGATAGACCTGAATAAGTTTCCAGTGAGTAGAGACTTTCTCCGACCGAGTACCGCAATTGATTCTTTTCACAAAATTAATGGTAATCTCTGAGTCTGCTTCAACAATGACATTTGAGCCATGATACTGGATCAGTAACTCAAGACATTATTCCATAGCCATTAATTCTACCATATTATTTGTGGCTTTCCCCAAATGGCAGTGAAAGATGAAGATAATATTGCCCTTATCATCTCTTAAAACTCCTCCAAAACAAGTTGTTCCCGGGTTGCCTTTTGAAGCCCCGTCGATGTTGTATTTTAGATAGCCTTTCAGTGGTGGTTGCCAGAAATCCTTCTCTGTATCCATAGTTATGTTTGTTTTTATCAGTCCTTCTGGAACTATACCTTTCATTCCCAATTGACTGAGAATTTTGAGCTCAGTCTCAGAGGGGGGATTTTTAGGGAGATTGCAAACTGTGATACTGACTGTTTCCCTGAGTTGTTTTAGTATCAGATCTAAGAGTCTTAGAGGAATAACCATTTCATTCTTAAAAATCCTTTTATTTCTTTCTTTCCAAACATTCCAGATAATAATGCTTGGCGTGAAGGCCCAGGCCAAATTAAGGAACTCATTCTCCGAATAGTTACCTCTCCACTTGTTTAGGGTATTTGTGATACTACTTTTGTCCCTATCTGTCTTATGGAAAATGGTAGAGAAAGTATCCCACAACCAGGTGGTGTAAGAGCAGCTGTTAAGAATGTGCTCCATGGTCTCCTCCTATTTTTCACAGAGCTGGCATCTGGAAGGCCCCATAACCCCCCTTTTCTTATAATGAACCAACCACGTGAAAAGTTTGATCTTCGTCCAACCTTGATGTTTCCAGAGGTGCTTCCAGGTGTTTTCTGAAACCCTGGAATCGAGCTCAAGCAGAATACCTTTAGCTTCCTTGAGGTTAAAGGTGCCTTTATTGTTATTCCCCATCTCAATTGATCTTGCCCCTCTGTTACTAAAATCATTCTTTGTTTAAGCAAGCTCCCAAGAGCCTTTGCTTTAGTGTTAATGAGGTTATCCTCTCTACAATCAATTTTCCTCCAGCTTCTCCACTTTCCGGAGTTCTGAGCTGGATCCCAGAAGTCCTTAACTTTGTTTAACCCCTGGGAATCTATTTCCCGCTTGAGGCTTAAAAAATCCTCTGTTAACAGCGTTGATTCTTGTTGCCATTTTTCCTCCCAAAAGAGTGCAAGATCTCCTGCTCTGATTTCCCAAAAACTGTGTTTTTGAACGAGGCCTCTATTTTCCTAGGCTTTGTTCCAGATGTGAGATCCTTTTAAGTTTCCAGACATCCTTATGAGGTCATTAATGTGCCAAGAGCTGGCATATTTCTCTTTCCAGATTCTTTCCCATTGGGTTGTAGGCTCCTGAACCCATCGCCACCAAAGCTTGGCTCCAAGCACTTTACTGAGAATCTCCTGATCATCCAAGCCTAGACCCCCATGACTCTTGGGTTTACATATTTTTTTCCCAAGAAACCAGGGCCCACTTCTTCTTTGTTTCTTCCTTGCCCCAGAGGAAATCTCTTTGTATATTCCTAAATAGCTCCAAAACCCCTTTGGGAGCTAGGAGGGCTGATAACATAAAAACCAGGATGGATTGCAAAACTGCCTTTGTTAGAACCAACCTGCCTGTCAAGTTCAAGACTCTGAAGGTCCAATTTTTTATTCTATCCTTCATCTTATTAAGCACCTGTTCCCATGTACTCTTGTGCATAGGTCTGGTTGTGAGAGGGACTCCCAAGTACTTTGTGGGGAGGGAATCCCTTTGGAAGCCAAGAATTCTTGAGATATTTCTCTAAATATAAATACTAGTGTTAAAGAAGAAGATTTTTGATTTAGAGAGATTGACTTCCATACCTGTAGCCATGGCAAATTCCTTCAGGATTTGATTGTAGGCTGAAGCTTATTTGACAGTGGGGATTCCTTGCAACGTGTTGTCATCTACGAATTGTTGGTGAGTCAGAGCTTGACCATTCTCAGCTAACTGAAGACCTTTGATTTTCCCCAAATCCTTGGCATGCTTAACGGATCTACCAAGTCCTTCCATCATGAGAATAAAAAGAAAGGGA
>APFE031736821.1:0-19863 GCA_000404065.3 Pinus taeda
ATTCTTTCCCCCCCGCTCTCTCTCTCTCTCTCTCTCTCCACTTTGTCTCTGTTGTTATGTCCCTCCCTCTCCCTCTCCCTATGCCCATCATTCTCTCCTCTGCCTCTACCTCCTCCTCCCCTTACCTCTCCCTCTCTCTCTCCATATCTGTCTCTTTTCCTCTCCTGCTCCCCCTCTTCCTATCTCTACCCCTCTACCTCTCGCACATAAAATACACCAACATATACATATCATTACAAATAGAAAGCAATGTCTATACATAAATATCAATGTCATGTCATCTAACAAATATATCATATTATAAAAGAATATAGTTTAAGGGTACATTGGAAAAAATAATTAAGCCTCTTTTCACATTTAAATAGTCAAACACATCCATTTCACATATCTTATAAAAATAAAGCAATTCTACTCACGAATAAATTATTTTATATCATCCAATTTACAAATGACAAATAATTACATGTAATAAAATAATACATAGATATCCTTTCACATTGTTAACATTTAGTTGTAAATAAACAAATTAAATTCACAAAAATATTCTTTTCATTATTATATAATTTCAAATCAATAAATAATTATACAAACACAAATATAACTAAACAATTCAAATATTATTTTATTGGGCAGGTAAAAGAATGTTGCAGCACTAATCTTGCCTGAGTTTGGTGGCATGGGAAAGGCTACCCTTGTTAGAGAAGGATGTAGATTTTCTTTTGTTAAGTTGTTTGACAATATAGCATCAACTCCATATATATATATTGAAATTGTAAAACTCCATATATATATATTGAAATTGTAAGGGTGAAAGAAAGCAAAAACAATTAGGAGAGAAGACCCAACACAGAACATAATGTTAATGTAGGTTACTGGTGTCATTCTATTGAATCCCTTTTCTGTCATTCTAGTATTGGTGTCTTTTCTCCCTGATAAAAAAGATGAAAATACAACAACAATAAATAAATTCCTTATCATCACAAGGATCACTATCAATTATAAATTATTTTAATGAACTGTGATACATGAAAATAAAGAAATGCACGACTATCTGAACATTATTTTTATTAAACAAAACAGGCTAACACATTTATGATAAAATGGAAAATGATTTTATAAGGCCCCGCAAGTGAAGAAATGCTTTCCTCTCATAGATGAATCCACACGCTCTGATAAATTTCTTCTCCAGAAAAACCCTCGCAATGGCATCTTCGACCATTGTTGGAATCTTCTGCCACGGAGATGAGATGGTCCAACAACCAGACTGGCAGGTCGTCCGTGTTTCTCTCGAGGGATCCATGGATGCAGAGGCTTTGGGATTTAATTTTAAAAACAAAGAAAATCAAAGCAAAAAGCCATTGCAATTCAATTTTAAAATAAGAAAATAAGCGCTAAAAAACAAACAGAATGGAGCTATATCAATGAAATTAAATGATTATCTGTAAGCTATAGTCAGAGTGATCGAATCAAAGAGTTGGAAAATAAATTTACCCGCAAGCCAAATGATATGATGGAGGATGTGTCCCTCCCTTGGCTTTCAAATTCAACAGATTCAGAAAATTCAGATTGATCGGAGGGAGTGAGTCCAAATCCATATCCAGTCAGAGACCCCGCTCCCATCTTCAATGTGACCTACTTTACCGCTCCGAGTGGCCACCACCCAGATACCTCTTACAGATGAGTTCACAACAACATGGACTGCAGGCTCTGAGGAATTTATTGTCCAGAAAAACACTCCCAGTGGCCACGGTTGGCATCTTCTAAGATGGTCATCACCTATGACAGGAGGGATTGCGAATGGAAGTTACGACTCCGTCGAGTCAATTGGGTTTTGTTGATTACTAGTTTCATAGCCATCTGCACATAATATTGTTGTGGAGGAGGCACAATATTTTTCAATTTCCTTCTCTCGAACATAAAATTGTGGAGATTTCGTTATATTTTGAAAGCCATTAGTAAGGTCAACACCACCCGGCACAGTCTTCTTAAATCTCCATTCCGAGAACCTTGTGGAGATTTCCGCACCTTTTAAAAAGATTTAGGAATCAGTATGGTGTAACATCCAGCCTGTCTTTTAATGATGAACTGACGCTGTCAAGAAAGAAATCAGGGTCAGAAATGAAACTCAACCCAAAGGTTCATATGCATATATGCATGAGAAGCCTAATCATTAAACACATTGCCTCGATCTCGATTTCGATTTCTTTGGAATGATTGATGATCTATGCAGACGATCTTATTAAAAAATCCAAGAAAACAACTAGACACATAGGAAAACACTTTAATTCAATCTACAGAAATGAGCTATGTTAATGAAATTTCTCTCTCATTCATTCAGGTATACCATAATCATTTACGTGTGATGGAGAGTCGAATCCCTCAGATAGATACGCCACAAGGGATTAACGTTGTCATATAGGAGTGTTTGTGAGTGGTGGATTTGATACAATTGCTGCGAATCCAGATTCCGTTCTATTTATCATCTGTATTCGTTCCCATATAAATGCAACCCACAAGAACATAATCTATTTCAAAACGACATAAAGATTCCCGACCATCGCTCATATGTCAAGAAAGCTGTGATCCGTTAAAGCAAGGTTTACCTCAAAAAAGCGTGAGATGCTTTTCTTGAAATTTTCGTACAAAGAGTTTGGGTTTTATTTTCAAGAAATGCTTTTCAAGAAATTCTCTACAGAACCACGTCATGTATACGCGTCCGTGCAAATTTGGAATGTTATGCTTGAATTTTAATTTTCGGTAAATAGTACATTCTGTAATATTGGCCTACGCCTTTCTCTGTAATTTTGGCCCACTTCTTCTAGCTGCTAGCAATTCAATTGATATTACATGATTAACTATTTCGTATTGAGACGTTTTTCTATTTGTGTGTTAACGCATTCAATGTAATTGACAGCTCGTTATATTTTTCAATTTCTCTCGTAATGCATTCAATATAATTGACCGTCTTCATTTAGCCTCGATATTAATATATTCAAATTATTTTTTTTAAATTTTATTTATTTTCCAATTGAAAATCAATTCTTTTTATTGAATATTATACTTTACATGAAATACGTTATGTAATATAGGTTAGTTTAAGTTTTTTTGTGCTTTTTACTATCAATAATTAATATTTTTTCAAAATTATTATAAGTGACCGAAGATAACTAGTTATATTTATCTATTTCTTTCATTTTTATGTATTCAATAATATATATAGCATATTTTCATTTAGGTTTCACTATATTTTTTACATGTCTTTAATTAGGTTTCAATGGTAATAGATTTACTCTTAAGTTTTATATGCATTTTTTAATTTGAAAATAACAAGTTTTTTATATCAAATTATATATTTATTCTTTCAAATGTTATTGATAACTCAAAGTTAAGATGAAGTCAAAATTAATTAGATCGATAAATATGTTTCTTTTAAAATAGAATAGGGATTCCTAAAATTTAATTTAATTATTAAGTACTATTAGATTTATGGTAAGACCATTAAATGTTCTATGGCCTTTTTAGTGGTATATGCAACTCAAGGACTCAAATTTATGTGCAAGGTAGTTATGCTCTTTTTATTGTTTTAATGAAACTCATTAATTAACAAAATATCATATGAGCAAGTTTCATATTTAATGAGTTATGGTTTTTTCGCCATGTGATATTGAGAAGCCATGACTCTGGCCCATGGTATCGTAGCATTCCCTATTTATAGATTAAGAAACTCCTTAATAAAGTGGATATAAATATTCATTGATAAAAATCCTCTTTGGTGCTTTCTGAAATAAATATATGCTTAACTTATAATCATAATCGTAATAATAATAATAAAATAGCTAATTTCATGATTTTTTAAATATTACCATTATGAGATGTATTAACATACACTAGTCATTTAATTAATATAATTGTTCTATTACCTAAACTTCTAATAAAAGTTTGTTATTTTTTTTAATATTGATAATTTAAATACATTTTAAATATTTTAAAGCTACATTAATATTAAAGGTTTTAAATATTTGAAAATACAGTTTATAGTGAATACTCCGGTGTTTACCACTTTTGTTAATGATAAGGATAGTGAGATAAGTTATCTTATTTTGGTTATTGGATTTCTGTGTTTAAATTTTTTTAGTATAGATTCTTCTCAAATAACATGCACACTTTGCTTTGTATAGTTTAAAGTGTATAAATAATTTTGATTTTTTTTTGCTTCTTACTTTCTCTTTCTCTTTTTTTGTGGTTGTAATTTTAGACATATTATGTTAATTTTTATTTTTATTTTTTTTATACAATATTGAACAATTAAAAGTTTATCCTAGAAGACTAGAAAGAAAATTCTTAGTTTAAAGAATGTATTCTTTAGAGAAAAGTTTTCTCCAATCTTGCATCCTTGTATTTTGAAAAAAGCTATAATTTATTCTAGAGCACTATATGATTTAAAAGATTATTTTATTTCGCTATACCATAGCTTATGTACTTGACATATACAAATATATTTGCATGCTATGCATATCCACTAAAGAGTAGATTCATTTTCATTTTGAGAACAACTTTGTATTTATACATAAGGTGATGTCGACTAAAAATATCAAAACGTTACATTTTCTTTACTCATGGTTGATGTTGTATTTCACATCAGTACTAGATAACAAGAAACAACTCAACAAGACTACACCCCACATAATAAGAACTTTTAGCAGTATTTTTCCTTTTTAACTAGTGCAACCATATAAATTAAATGACTTGTATACACATTAATCCATGATAAGCATAAAAATCTTACCCCATTATACATATCACATTACCAAGATAAAAATAATCACAAAATATAACTAAATTATAAATTTATTTTAAATATTCTATGACTTTTTTAGTGGTATATGCGACTCAATGACTCAGGTTTATGTGCAAGGTAGTTATGCTCTTTTTATCATTTTAATCAAATTGATTAATTAACAAAATATCATACGATGAAGTTTCATATTTAATGAGCTATGGTTTTTTCGGCATGTGATATTGAGAAGCCATGACTCTGGCCCATGGTATTGTAGCTTTCCCTATTTATAGATTAAGAAACTCTATGTAACGTAGATATAAATATTCATTGATAAAAATCCTCTTCCATACTTTCTGAAATAGATATATTCTTAACTTATAATAATAATAATAATAGTAATAATAATAATAATAAAATAGTTTATTTCATTATATTTAAAATTTTACCATTGTGAGATGTATTAACATACACTAGTCCTTTAATTAACATAATTGTTCTATTACCTAAATTTCTATTAAAAGTATGTTATTTTCTTTAATATTGATATTTTAAATAGATTTTTGAATATTTTGAAGCTACATTAATACTAAAGGGTTTATATATTTGAAGATACATTTTGAAGATACATTTTACAGTGAATACTCAGGTGTTTACCACGTTTGTTAATGATATGGATTTGTGTGTTTAATTTTTTTTAGTATAGAGTCTTCCCAAATAACATGAACACTTTTCTTTGTATGATTTAAAGTGTAGAAAGAATTTTGATTCTTTTTTCCTTCTTACTTTGTCTTGGTCTTTTTTTGTGGTTGTAATTTTAGATATAATTTTTTAATTTCGTTTTAGTTTTTATACAATATTGAAGAATTAAAAGTTTATCCTAGAAGACCACAAAGAAAATTCTTAGTTTAGAGAATGTATTCCTTGGAGAAAACTTTTCTCCAATCTTACATCCTTTTATTTTCAAAAAAAGTATAATTTATTCTAGAGCACTATATGTTTTAAAATATTATTCCATTTCACTATATATAGATTATGTACTTGACATATACAAGTATATTTGCATGTTATGCATGTCCACTATAGAGTAGATTCATTGTCATTTTGAGAACAATTGTGTATTTATATATAAACTAATGTCTACCAAAAATATCAGAAGGTTACATTTTCTTTTCCTATGGTTGATGTTGTGTTTCACATTAGTACCGTATAACAAGAAACAACTCAACATGACTACACCCCCCATAATAAGAAATTTTAGCAGTTTTTTTCTATTTTAACTAGTGCAACCATATAGATTAAATGACTTCTATATGGATTAATCCATACATCTCACATTACCAAGATGAAAATAATCATAAAATTTAACTAAATTATAAATTTATTTTAAATTTATATGCCCACATTACCATGGAAATTCTTAACTCAAGTAAATATCTCTTCTTACAATAGCATGGGCCAATAGGATGGCTTATCAATACCACATGTCCAATATGATATATGTTGATATGATGTTTTCTATAATTAAACAATTCGGCATCAATTAATTAAAATAGCATAATTGACTTGGAGATAAATCTTAACCGTTGATATGTGAATACTACTATGACTTTTCTAGCATATTCCATGGAGGTTAAATCTCTAACATTCACCTAATAATTGTTAATAATTAAATTAAAAGTGTGAGAAGAATATTCTCAAACAAACATGCATATGAATTTAATAAGAAAATGCACAATGTAATCATTTAGGGCATGAATTCTCTCCTTTATGACCTAGATTTCTTCTTTATGACTCCTCTCCCTTATACCTTAGTTATCATCCATTATGAAATCTAAGATCATCATCTAGTGAATATGGAGGACTTGTTACAACCAACAAAACTTAAATTAGACATTTATTTGGACAACAAGATAGGGTTGGTACAAGATCATGGATTTTGTATTTTCCCCCTTTTTTAAATATAGTAAAATAAATAAAATAGACACATACCTTGAAAACTGAAAAATATCAATCATAGAAAAAAAAAAGTCATGATCGGAACCATATTCTTTAGAGGATATAACTACTTTGACCATCGATGACCTGATAATAATATGTATATCTCTAGACTGAGATTTATTTTTAGTACTCGTAGATTCATGTTCCCTGTGTCTTTCCTTAGCTTGAATTGAAGTGTTGAGTTTCTTATTTTCATGGAAAAGTTGACTAATACACTTTTTAAGATATGGGACAATGAGAAAGTATTGCTAGTACCAATACATGTTCTTAAATTATCCTCATTTGAATGGATTCTGATTCGAGGACTGTCATCACAACAATTTACATCAACACAAAAATCCAAAATTATCTTGGACCCGTGGGCTATTTCTTTTTGGCAAGATTTTAGGATGAGCCTCAATGTGGAAAAACTCATCATTTCTAGGACTACTTAATTGTATGTTTTGCCTTTTTCCCGAAATTTTCCTCTGAATTTGTTTAATCTTAATTTTGGATTGAGGGCTTTGTTATGATTGATTGATCTCTACTTCATGTGTAGATTCTTTAGGTAAAATTTAGGCCCAAAGACTTACCTTGAAGGGTTTCACTTCTCTTTCATCCTTAAATTCCTATTTTCATTCCATATGTCAGACAATAGTACACTTGTTCATGCTTCTAGTTCAGTGAACACCAGTAGGTTTGATAGTTTTGACATTATTATCATTTGGAGCACAAGGATTTTCTTCATGAACTAATTATTCACAATCATTCTATACTTAATGATGATATGGTTATTGAAAAGGACTGTGAAACGAAGGGTTATGCACCCAAATGGTGTCTAACTAGAATATAGGTTAAATTGTGATGAAAAAGTGATCATTCAGAGTTCTTGTGATGTGACTGGTATTTGCAGGACATTTTAGTTTGGAACTTATATAGATAAAGGGGAAAATTATGTTTATGTATGAGAAATGCCATTAAGGACCTTTTGTTATAAATAAAAACCATATTATTTCACTCTTCATAAGTAACATAAAATGCAACAAAAGCACTAAACTACACCATTTATATTTCAGATAGGAAATAAACATACCTTTCTCATGATATCCACAAACATAAATAACTGTAAGTTGCTTCGAGGGAATGTAACACATTGCACAATTTTTAGACCATTTCTCTCTCTCAAAGGGAAGTTGAGTAGTTTCTGCAATGAAATCAATATTTGCATCCATCTCTATATCACCCACTCGAGCTTTATTCATATCAAAAGAAGAGGCAAAACCTTGATAATCCCTTTACTTCAACTCTGAAACAACTGAAGTAAATCCCACTAGCTGACCTAATGGAACAAGTTTGCACATTCAACATATGCCTCTACTATCTCGGCTCAAATGGACTTAAACTGGATAAGGGGTGCCACGGTTAGAATCCTAGACAGTTTTAGCCAGGAATCAAGGTGAAACATAGAGGGAAAATGCACAACAAGTGGGTTACCAAACCCTAACTTACATAGAGATGTAAAAAAATATGAACAAAATCAATGAAACAACAAGGTAATAGTAACCTTGAAACACCAAGGGATTAACTCAAACATTGATAGTTAGGATCTATGGTACATAAACATTAGTAGATGTCATATATGAGTGTCTATGAATGGTAAATTTGAGAAAAAAATGTAGAAATCAAGATTAATATACCTAATGAGCATGCCAAATCACCCATAAAACTATGACACAAATCTATAAGGAATAACCCTTAGCCCGTGTTAGTGTCCGTATCTTCATCCCTCCATCAGTGATCAAATTTCTCTTTTTGCATGCATATTAGGTGTCACATCGGATCACCTGCATTCCATTAGGTCATGGATCAACTGATGGTAGTGGTTCATTATCAATTTCCCTCATGGAATTTACCTGCTAGCATGCTTTCACATGTTTAGGCCATTTACTGTCATTTTGTCTCATTTCAATTACCAATATCAATTTTAGGGTTTTTAGTCTCACTAGGTCTACGGTTTGCCACCATGGTCATCCAAAACACAATAAAAGGTCAGGAGGCACATGAGGAGGTTTTATAAGTTCATAAGATCATAAATTTACTGATGATATGACCCAATAAATGGTTTTTACCTCAAAACACTATTTTGAGGTGAAAATAGAGTTTTTTTATTTCTATGTACAAATTTTATGTAATTTAAAGTGTTTTCTATATGTAATAAGTTCCAGCCACTGCCCTTGGTCACCTTGCAAACTCCAGCCACTACAAGAAACAAAAGCATCAATACAAGTTCATCAAATGATCAAGAAAAGCCAATTCAAATGAAAAACGAAGTTTATGAGCAAAAGCGACTTTGACATTATAAATGTGGGTTTGAAATAAGGAAAAATTAAAAGGCATCCATATATAAAGCGAAAACATACTAGTCATCTATTTCATTGTGCAAGACATCCATGAAGAGCTAAAATCACGATTTGGAGGAAAATTGGACAAAAGAAGGTGAAAACTTTGTTTTTCTAGCAAATCTTCTTGACGTTGTGCATCAAAGGTAGTGCGCTGCGCATAAGACTGGCGCTGCACATCAGTGGGTGTGTACAAGTGTAAATTTACAAGGGAATTACGCATTGGGCCCAGTGTGCAGCGCATCAGTCAAGAAGATGCCAAAACATTCCAAATCACCCAAAACCCCTAAAAAATGTTGCATTTCTCTCCTACAAGTAAGTTATCATTGTTCTTGAGCTGAATTTGATCTCCTACATGTTTTCTTCATAATGTTTGCATCTTGAAACTCAAACCCTAGCTTGTCTTCATCAATTTCCATTTCATTGTAAAGCTTTCACTCCATAACCAAAACCCACATCATTTTCCCCTTTTCTATACTTCATTGCCACAAATTAATTAATTAATTTCATTTTCCATATCCCAATCCCCTAAGGAAACTCACTCACTTCATTCCCCAACTCCTTTTAACATTGGTAAAATCTCTTCATACTCATCTCTCTTGTCCTCCCCCATTATCATTTTCCACCATATCATCATCACATCACTTCCCTAAGACAAGCACCATGACAAGAAGCATTGAATCAAGTTATGAAGAGGAAACACTTAGTGACAGCTCAAGAGAAAGAAATGTATAGCTTAGGAAACCTCACAAGGGTGGAAAAATTATTAGAGAGGAACCTATTAGCATGAATTAACTCCTTGCTTGCCCTCTTGCTACCACATGTTTCAGATACTAGTCTTGCTTTTAGTTATGTGAGATGGTTGAGAGGGTTAAATACCATCATGAGTTGGCAATGAAATTTGTCATAAACATGGAGAATAATGTGGTGAACCTTGCTGGGATCAATTTCACTCTTTCACCAGCTATTATTGCAGAAGCCACTAGAATGCTAGATGTAGGGGAAAAGTGGAATAAAAGGCATAATATCAAAAAGAAGGATTATGAACCATATATTAAGGCCAAATATCATGGTAAACTAAGCAGGGTGTTTCCTTTCAAGTTCTTGGAGGACCGGTATGTTCCACTTATGAAACTTATCATCAAATACTTCACATGTGAGGGTAGGTTCGCTAGACATTATGGCTACCATATCAGATTACTTATGCACTTCACCAGGGTCAGAATGATGAGTATTCCATATTTCATGTGCAAAAACACAGAGAGGATGACTATGATTGTAAAAAGAAAACCATACCCAAAGCAGCTCAACAGTATTTATCACTTTGTTGTCATCAAAATTGTTGTTTTGCATTAGCTCACTCAGTTGGGAGTGTCATGGGAAACTTTCATTGCCCATGAAATATTCAAGGGGCCTCAAATTTTTATAGATCTTCAATAGGAAGGTGAACCTTCCGGGCAACAAAAAGAGCCTGAAAGAAAAACTGATGAGGCTCGTATTCCTGTGTTTGTAACTTATGAGAAAGGCACCAGGAGGCTTTTTGCAGTTACCGAACTACTACTATCTCCAGCAAGGGTGGAAGGGGTCTTGTTTTCCTCACTAGATCACAGGAAAATGCTATCTTCACCTAGGGTGAAAGGGGCTTTTCCTTCTTCTTCAACTGAACAGGTACAGGTCAAAGACAAAGGAAAGCAATAAGTGCATGATGAAGGTCCCACTGAAGGGAAAAACAAACATTTTGTTTTGGTTGAGGAAGATGAAACTGATTTGGGTTCTCAAAGCTCAAGACTCAAGGATGTGATCATCAAAGAGAAGGAGGCTGAAATCCAAGCCTTATCACTTGACCTAGAGAGGGCCAAATGGATCGTTAACTTTCTTGAGCAAGAGAAGAAGCAACTTTAGGACAAACATGCAATATTGGAGCTGCAAACAATTAGAGAAAACCAGAAAGTGGCAAAAAGAAGGAAAATCAAGATGACATCACTTGAGAAAGAAATTGAGGATGACCAAGAATCATGGTTGGAAAGAGTTAATATCCACCTTGAGAAGATCATTGATAAGGCTAACAAGGAGAAGAAAATGTTGCACTACATGGCTTATCATTACTTAGCTTAGAATAGAATTTGCAAGACAAGGATAAATGGCCTAAAAGCTAAGTTAAAGAGAGCCTTGACAACAAAAAAGGAACAAGAAAAACTTAAAATTTTGGGTGAAGCTTCCTTGGCCCAGAAAAGAAATTAATAAGCTTGCCTCTTACCAATTTTGAAGCAATTTTGAGAAAATTTCGTCATTTCACGATTTTTAAATGCAAAACACATGAATTTTCACTTGTGCGTTGCGCATTGACTTGGCTAATAATTTTGCAAAATGGCTTACATTTTTGGATTCCTCATGGAAACATAGTGAAATCCAAAAAGTTTCATAAGTTTTGGAGGAGATTTGGGTCACCTAAAGGGCAAAAAATACCTAAAAATGCCCTCTCTGCCACTTTTTGGACCCATAGGAACCAGTCTTGGGAGAAATGATTTTTGTAGGAGAAAATGGACTCCTTATCCAAAAATTCCAATTGTTCTAGAAATTAGATAGGTAGAGCTTTCCAACTTTATTAGTGGATCTATCAGAGTCGTATGAGAATTTGATGCCATCAAGCTCAGGGCATTGCACATCAGGCAAAATTTTGCCAATTTTGCCTAGAAACTCAGGAAGTTTGCTGTCACTTTGACTTTTTCTTCTCTCTTTGGTATATTGATGATGTAATATGTTTTAATATTATATACTATGATGTAAAAATGATGAAATATTACTTGACGGGGTAGATACATCTGTTAGAGTTGATTTAAATGAATAGTTGGCTAATAATTTTGCAGAGCTTGCAAACTTAATTAGTGGATCTATTAGAGTCATATGAAATTTAAATGCTATTAGGCTTAGGGATATTTTATTAAAAACTTAAAAAAATTAAAACGCTTGTTAAAATGTTATAAAATGATTAGGGCTTAGGGCTTAAAATGTTATAAAATGCTTAAGGTGTAGGGTCTATGTATTAGAGTTTAGGTTTTAGGGATTAGTTTTTATAACAATTTAGTAAATGAATTTAATAATAACTTAAAAGAAAAGTTGCAAACCTCTTGTTAAAATGTTATAACATGCTTAAGATATAATGTTTAGAGTTTAGGGTTTAAAATGTTATAAAAGTCTTAGGGTTTAGGGTTTAAAATTTTATAAAATTATTAGTGATTAGGGTTTAGGTTTGATAACATTTTAGTGAATGTTTTTAATAAACACTTAAGAAAGAGTTACAAAATGCTTGTTAGAATGTTATAAAATTCTTAGGGTTTATGGTTTAGGATTTAGGGTTTAAAATGTTAAAAAATGGTTATGGTTTTGTGTTTATTATTTAGGTTTTATAACACTTTAGTAAATGATTTTAATAAACACATAAGAAAAGCTACAAAAAACTTGTTAACATGTTATAAAATGCTTAGGGTTTCGTGTTTGGGTTTAAAATGTGATAAAATGTTTAGGGTTTAAGGTTTAAGTTTTAGGGTTACAACACTTTAGTAAATGATTTTCATAAACACCTAAAAATATTACAAAAGGTTTGTTAAAATGTTCTAAAATGATTAGGGTTTAGGGTTTAAAATCTTATAAAATTCTTACGGTGTAGGGTTTAGGGTTTAGGGCAACTAGCGTATTGAGGAGTGGCTCTTGAATCATTATTTGAGCTTCTAAATAAATGATATGGGTTAAAACTATGCCCACCATTATTGAGGAGGAATGTTTTTACGTAGCCAAAACTCTGGGAATCTTCCCAATGGAGTCAACATAATTAAAAAAATTTCTATTGAATTCCATTGGAGTTGTTCGAAAGCTACACTTAATTTTTTACATTAAGTTTTTTTCAAGTCACATTTGGTAGGGAACTTCCACCCCCCCCTCCCCCACCCAACCTATTTTGAGGATGGTACCCAAGGAAAATCTAAGATTCTTCAACATAGATGGCTAGGTTAAAAAAGATTCAAATCCTTCGCAAAAATATACTCATTATCAACTTGACACACCAGATATGGAAATAGGACTTAGGTGGGGAGAATAATAATCCATCACAAAACTACTTGGGCTAAACCGAATTGATGACTATGACAGCCCATATAGTGGCTTAGATGTTATTTTCCTTTTATAATTCTCTATAGGAGTTCATTTTCAGGTCCAAGTTTTGTAATACCAACAAAACCCGATGCAGTGTCTCCTATATGGCTTCTAATAGATCATCTATAGAATATTTATTCTCTCTAGGAAAAATGTCTACATCTTCAGTCTCAAGCCAATTTCAAGATACATTTTCTTATTCTCTTGCTTTGGTTAGTACAATGTGACAAAGGGTAGAGTTTTTCTCCTACTAAATCTTCTATTAGGATCATTGAGTTCTTTTATTTGTGCTCACACAGTCTTTCCTGCAAGCAATTCCCATGTTCATGTTCTTAGATCTTCCTGCTGCTAAAGGAATTAAGAAACAAATCAGGAGCATATAAAAAGATTTTCTATGGGGCAGACGAGAAGAGAGAAAGAAATGGGCTTCAGTAGCCTAGGACGAGATCTGTAAATGCAAGGTCCATGGTGCCTTGGGGCTTCATGATCTTGGAACCCTTAGCAGAGTTTTGGGAGCTAAACTCTAGTGGAGGTGGATCAAGCAATCAGAAACTCCCTGGGCTAAGCTTTGGAAACAAAAATATGTCAAGAATTGGTAGGTGAAGGATCACATTAGAATGTCAGAGCATATTAAGGGCTACCATATTTGGAACCTTGCCTGGGAAAATAAAGATATTGTTCAGCAACATAGTTTCTGGGAGATTTGAGCTGGGAACCTAGCATGATTTAAGGACGATAACTCACAACAGGAACCCAACCTGTATAAAGATGAATTAGTAGCTCTCAAGAATGACACAGACAACAAAGGTCTACTTATGGTAAATGACTTCTGGGACCAGGTAAGGAACAATGGAAAATGGAGAATTTGGAAGGATCTAGGCCACAGTGAAGAGAGCCCCTTGAAGGCCCTAGTACACTCTCTTGCTCAGGATCTAGAGCATAGGAAGATTTTGGTATCCTCCTTGCGTGACCAAGTAAGATGGGGAAAGAACACCGAAGGAAACTTTAACCTCAAAGAAGCTGAACAGGTAGTAACAGGATTTAACTACCTAAACCCGGATCAAGTTTGGAAGAATATTTGGCAGAGCCCCCACTGGATGAAAATAAAGCTATTTATTTGGCTAATTCTTCATAGGAAAATTTTAACTCTGGAGAATCTCCTAAAAAAAGGCTTCACTGGACCATACAAATGTTACCTTTGTGGCTCACAAGAGGAGACATTGGATCACCTTCTCAACCTCTTCTCTTTAACCTCCACCATGTCGGAGTGGGTGGCCTCAATATTTAGGCATACTGATAGGGATAGATTCAACATTTCTAACACTTTGAAGAATTGGAGGAAAAACTTCTCAGGGAATGAAATCATTCGTAAAGCCTAGACCCTAGTTTCAAGCTTTGTCATCTGGGATGTTTGGAAAGAATGCAATAGTCGGATCTTCAAGAGCAAAGCAAGCAAGCCCCAACACATAATTGACCAAATTTTAAGGCAACTCAAAGACACAGTCAAAAGCTTGTTGAGGAAACTTTTGAGGGACCCTCCTCTGCCCCAAGATGCGTGTGTTCTACTTCATTTGGGTCTTCGATCTATAGGCCCACATAGCATAATCAAGGGTGTGAGCGAAACAAATGTAGATATAAATATTTGGAATCCTCCTTTACATGGTTTCTTAAAGGTCAATATAGACGGACCATCTAAAGGAAACACAGGGTTAGCTGATTTTCGGGGTGTTATAAGAGATGAAAAATGTCAAATAAAGGAGATCTTTCATTGCCACTTGGGGAAGGCCACTAATAACATGGTGGAACTCATCACATTAGAGCAATTCTTGGAAATATTGGTGGATTCAAATTCACACAATGTCATCATTGAAGCAGATTTGGAATTGATTATTAGAGTGGTCAAGAAAATATGCAATGGTACATCACTGGATAAAGTGTCAAAAGACTGGAGGCTATTGTAGGTCTTTCACCATATCTATACCCACCTACAATCCTTAAAAATTATAAGCTTTTTCCATGTGAAAAGAAAATCTAACATGTTAGCTGATTAATAAGGAAAGGGACATTCTTCACCTTTGGGAGTTGTTACCCCCAGGCAAATTGTTAGAGGATTGTCTCTGTCAAACTGCCAAAGATAGGGGTTGATGGATTGACAAGATGGATCGAAGAGGCTCAAGAGATAGGTGGGAGGACATGGAAGCCTAAATTGTTTGGTTGTTGTTTGGTAGAAGTCTGTAGACTGTATTGGCATTAGTCTTCCATTAGATTTGAGCAAATTGTTGAGATAAGCAGAGGAAGACCAAGGGTGCAGTGGCTTGAGGACTGATTCTAGACCGATAAATGTCGATTGATATAGATCTATGGTTTTCAGGTGAGGAAGTTACCCTAAACCGCAAACCTAAACCCTAAAAAATAAACCTTGTAAACTAAACACTAAACCATAGGTATTTCATAACATTTTTAAAAGAATTTTGTAACTTTTAGTTAAGTGTTTATTAAGGGAATTTACTAAATTGTTGTAAATATTAAACCATAGACCCTAAAACCGAAAACCTAAAACCTAAACCCTAAACCTAAACCCCAAGCCCTAAACCCTAAACCATAAAACCTATGAATTTTATAACAATGTAAGAAGAATTTTGTAACTTTTATTTTAATGTTTATTAAAAGAATTTACTGAAGTGTTATAAACCCTAAGCCACAAACACAAAAACTTAAAACCTAAACACAAAAACATAAACCCTAAACCCCAAAACCTAAACCCTAAACACCAAACCCTAAACCCTAAAACATAAACTGTAAACCATAACCATTTTATAACATTTTAAAATTTGTTTTGTAACTTTTAGTTAAGTGTTTATTAAAATCATTTACCAAAATCTTGTAGACCCTAAACACTAAACACAAAAACTTGACCCAAAACACCAAAACTTAAACCCTAAACCGTAAATCCTAAACCCTAAAACCTAAATCCTAATCATTTTATAACATTTTAAAAATTATTTTGAAACTTTTATTTGAGTGTTTATTAAAAGAATTTACTAAAGTCTTATAAACCCTAACCTTTAAACCCCAAACATAAACCCTAAATCATAAACCCCAAACTGTGAACATTAAACCCTAAAACCTAAGCATTTTATAACATTTTAAAAAGCGCTTGGTAATTTTTATTTAAGAGTTTATTAAAAGAATTTACTAAAGTGTTATAAAACCTAAACCCTAAACTATAAACCTAAAACCCTAAACCCTAAACTCTAAACACCAAACCCCAAACCATAAAACATAAACCCTAAACCCTAAGTATTTTATAACATCTTAAAAAAATTTCTAACTTTTATTTAAGTGTTTATTGAGAGGATTTACTAAAGTATTATAAACCCTAGAATCTTAATCCTAAACCCTAACCAATTTATAACATTTTAAAAAGTGTTTTTAACTTTTATTTAAGTTCATATTAAAAGCATTTACTAAAGTGTTATAAACCCTAAACACTAAATGCTAAAGCATAAAAATTTTACAACATTTTAAAAACTATTTGTAACTTTTGTTTAAGTGCTTATTAAAAGAATTTACTAAAATGTTATAAACCGTAAATCCTAAACCCGAAACCCGAAACCCTAATCCCTAAATCATAAACCCTAAGAATTTTATGAGTATCTATAATAAGGGAAGACCACATCAAGGTATGTGAGTCTAGGAAGGAGAAAATTGTGGTACATGAGATACCCTTCTTCATAAACATTTTTCCTTTTATTTATTTTTCTTCATAACTACTCTAGGCTCCATGGGATGAATGCATTATGTGTAATATGTAGTAGTGGATACCCCGTTAAGGTGGGGTGGTTCATCCCTACACCCTAAAGCCTTAACCCAAAACCCCAAAACCTAAACCCAAAACAATAAACCCTAAACCCTAAACCTTGTAAACTAAACCCTAAACCATAGGCATTTTATAACATTTTTAAAAGCATTTTGTAACTTTTAGTTAAGTGTTTATTAAGGGAGTTTACTAAACTGTTATAAACCTTAAACCATAAACCCTAAAACCTAAACCTTAAACCTTAATCTGAAACCCTAAACCCTAATCATTTTATAACATTTTTAAAAGCATTTTGAAACGTTTATTTAAGTTTTTATTAAAATAATTTACTGGAGTCTTATAAACCCTAACACCTAACCTATAAACCCCAAACCTAAACCATAAATCATAAACCCTAAACCCTAAACCTTAAACCCTAAACCCCAAACCTGAAAATTAAACCCTAAACCCTAAGCATTTTATAACATTTTAAAAAACTTTTTGTAACTTTTATTTAAGTGTTTATTAAAAGAATTTACTAAAGTGTTATAAACCCTCAACCCTAAACTGTAAACCAAAAACCCTAAACCCTAACCCCTAAACTCTAAACCTGAGACCCTAAACACTAATCCCTAAACCGTAAATTGTAAACCATAAATTGTAAACTCTAAATGCTAAAGCCTAGTAATGTTATAGCATTTTAAAACACATATTGTAACTTCTATTTAAGTATTTATTAAAATCATTTACTAAAGTGTTACGAACCCTAAACCCTAAACTCTAAACACCAAACCCCAAACCATAAACCCTAAACCCTAAACCCTAAGAATTTTATAACATCTTAAAAAAATTCTAACTTTTATTCAAGTGTTTATTAAGAGGATTTACTAAATTATTATAAACCATAGACTGTTAACCCTAAACCGTAAGAAATTTATAACATTTTAAAAAGTTTATTGTAAATTTTATTTAAGTGTATATTAAATACATTTACAAAAGTGTTATAAACCCTAAACCCTAAACCCTAAAGCATAAGAATCTTATAACATTTTAAAACTATTTGTAACTTTTATTTAAGTGCTTATTAAAAGAATTTACTAAAATGTTATAAACCCTTAATGCTGAACCCTAAACCCAAACCCTAATCCCTAAATCATAAACCCTAAGAATTTTGTGAGCATCTATAATAAGAGAAGACCACACCTAGGTATGTGAGTGTAGGAGGGAGAAAAATTTGCTACATGAGATACAATTCTTGATAAACCTTTTTCCTTTTATTTATTTTTCTTCGTAACTCCTCGGAGCTCCACGGGATGAATGCATTATGTGTAATATGTAGCAATGGATACCTCCTTAAGATGGGGTGGTTCATTCCTACACTCTAAACCCTAAACCCTAAACCCCAAATCCTAAACACTAAACCCTAATCATTTTATAACATTTTAAAAAGTGTTTTGTAATTTTCATTTAAGTGTTTATTAACACAATGACTAAGGTGTTACAAACCCGAAACCATGAACCCTAAACCAAAAATATTAAAACTTGAACCGTAAGAATTTTAAGAAGTGTTAGAAACCCTAAACCCTAAAGCCTAATCCCTAAAGCCTAAACTGCAAATGTGTAACCCTAAATGCTAGACCCTAAACCCCAAACCATAAATTTGAAACCCTAAATTCTAAATCCTATAATTTAAAATCTAAACCCTAAACCCTAAACCCTAAGAATTTTATAACAATTTTAAAAACGTTTTATAACTTTTATTTAAGTGTTTACTAAAAGAATTTACTCAAGTGCTATAAACCCTAAACCCTAAACTCTAAACAATAAACTGATGACCCTAAGCCCTATACTATAAACGCTAAACTCTAAGTATTTTATACCATTTTAAAAAGTGTTTTGTAAATTTTATTTAAATGTTTATTAAAAGAATTTACTAAAGAGTTATAATCCCTAAACCCTATAGTCTAAATCCTAAACCCTGAAACCTCAACATTTTATAGCATTTTAAGCGATTTTTTAATTTTTATTTGAGTGTTTATTAAAAGAATTTACTAAAGTGTTATAAACCATAAACCCTAAACCCTATACCCTAATCATTTTATAACATTTTAAAAAGTGTTTTGTAACTTTCATTTAAGTGTTTATTAAAAGCATTTAATAAAGTGTTATAAACCTTAAAATCTAAATGATAAACCCTAAACCCTAAGCCCTACACCCTTAACCCCAAACCCTAAACCCTAATGCCCAAACCGCAAACCCTAAATCGTAAATGCTAAGCATTTTATAAGATTTTAAAAAGTGTTTTGTAAATTTTATTTAAGTGTTTATTAAAAGCCTTTACGAAAGTGTTAAAAACCCTAAATTCAAACCCCTAAACCCTAAACCCTAAATCCCAAACAATAAACCTCAAACCATTAACTCTAAGAATTTAAAACATTTTAAAAAATAGTCCGCAACTTTTATTTAAGTTTTTATTGAAATCATTCACTGAGGTGTTATAAACCCTAAACCCTAAACTCTGAACCCAAAACCGTAAACCATAAAGACTAAACCCTAAATCCTAAGCATTTTATAACATTTTTAAAAAAATGTTTTGAAACTTTTATTTATGTGTTTATTAAAAGAATTTACTAAAGCGTTATAAAGCCTAAACCCTAAACCCTAAAACCTCATGACAAGTACAAAGATCAAAATTAATTTTGTAAATACTGAACCTAGTTACATTTTCTTCAACGCTCCCTCTTAATTATGAAGGTATT
>APFE031736823.1:8581-42744 GCA_000404065.3 Pinus taeda
CATATTTTGGTGTACTTGTTTATATATGCTTGTATATGGTTAATGTACATCTGATCTTGCATTATTTGTGAATTTAGATCCTTGTTTCTTGCATAGTAGTATGTTGCTGTGATTCTACAGGTCCTTTTGAAGCTGAACAGACAAAGAGTGAGCAACAAAACTCTATCAAGAAGGAGAGGGAATCGAGCGCAAGACTCAGGTTGGCGCTCTTGGTTCTCCTCTCATCTATTTTCACAAAAGGAATCAATAGTAGAATTTGATAGTTTGTTTCTAAGATATCCACCCATCTTAGTGGTAATAGCAGCATCCGTGTGGACACTATTCCCGTATAATACTTACATAGCCTCATTTCCTTGGAAGTGCATCCCTCTTAGCTACCATATAATTTACTAAAACAAATATTGAAACCAATGTCCTTCATGTTTCCTTAATATTAGGAATAATCCCCTTCTATTTCTTGTTCCATATTCATCATAAATTTGCCCTCATCATTCACATTTTGATGCTAGTTTTGTGACTCAATTCACTCACATGGGGATTTCATCATGCATATTTGAACACACCAACAACAATTTCCATGAGCTTTAAAAGGATAACATGCATTATTTTTTTAGCATCAACCCACAAGTACATATATTCTTTAGGAAAAATTCCCATAATATATTGAAACCCCTATGTATAAATGGTGGACAATAAAACATAAGACCTCCTTTCATCTAGACAAAAGGGCATGTAACATTTGGCTTCTACTTGGAGATATGTTCCTCTCATAGAAGTGCATGAGAACCCGAGAATTGAATCATGTAAGATGGAAACACCAAGTGAAGTTAGTGATCCTATTCAATCACTTCATTATCTCATATATGCAATGTCCTCTTCCTTTATGTTTGATCCCTAGGAAAAATAGGGACACGTCAAAGTATGGAAGCTTGTATGGTGGAATGCTCATAAAAAAATGTATTAGGGATCATAAAATACTTCATTGAAACCTTTAGTCCAAAAAAATGTCTTTTTTCAATAGGATTCCCTCACAAAACTCTTTTTTTACCAATACTGAAAAAATAAATCTTCCCCATTACATCCCCAACTCCCAGACATGACAATTGACATTAAAACATGAAGTATTTCCCATAATATTCTCGAGTACTTGTATGTTTGGTCACTAAGAAAAATAGGGACACGTCAAAGTATGGAAGCTTGCATAGTGGAATGTACATAAAAAATGTATTAGGGATCATAAACTACATTGACACCTTTAGTCCAAACAAATGGTTTTCTTCAATAGACTTCCCTCACAAAACTCTCTTTTTGCCAATAATTAAAAATAAATATTCTCCATCACATACCCAACTCCCAGACATGGAAATTTGAGGTTAAAACACGAAATATTTCCCATAATTTTCTCTGTGAGTACTTGTTGTCTTCAACAAAACATGGAAAATAAAATACTTTACATTTCCTCCACAAAGTACAATACTAACAACATGTCTATCAAAGATGTGACAAATGGAGTATAATGTAATACAAATTTCTACAAGTTTTGATTAGTGTGGATACTTATAGCCTCCATATGAACACTACCTAATGATTTTAACTATTTAAATGCACCATTTGTTTTCAATCATTCCCCTTGTAATTGTGCATTCCCTTCACTAGGAATCTTGCCTTGAGGCTTAGCGACACTTTTATTTAGATCTATATCAAAATTGCTAATTCGAAATTTGAAAGCCTTCTCATCCACTCATTTGGAAAAAGGTTCTTACTCTTAATATAGTTTGGATAAAAAATTCTAATTTGAAGATTCATCTTGGTGACCACACCATCATGCTCAAACTTTTTGCACAAATATTCTTTAGACTGGTCTGTATGCATAACATCATTACTACAACATAGGTGCATGAATCCCTCACCTTCATGTCTTATTATTTTGGAAATACTAGACCCTCCATTCATTATTAGAATACCTTATTCATCCATATTTCCTTTCATATTAGTTGGTGCTTGAGCTATACATTGGATAATGGATTCTTGATTTCCCATCATCTTAGAACTTGAACTGGAAATCATGCCTTTTTGTTCAGTGGAAGATGGATAGTAAAGGTTCCCATGAGATAAGATATGAATCTAGTAATTGATCTGTATTCAACCTTGGATAATATTCTTTACTAAAAACTTTAGCTTTTAGTACAAGACTTCCACCTTTGTTCTACGCATATTCTATTTTTCCAAAATCGATATTATTAACAGTTTTAATTCCATCAAATTTGACTTCCACATGTTTGTTTTTTGGGAGAATGTTACTTTTCTAATCATTATGGTTCAATTTGAAAAAAAACAAATATTCCTTATACAAGACTTTTCTTTGGAACATAAAACAAATGCCTCACAACTAGCTTTCCCTTTGATGATTATGGAGCCACAACCATCAATAGATTTATCATACATTTCCTTGTATGCCCAAGAGTTCATAACCAAGATTATTATCTTTTTCCCTTCAACGTCCTTGTTTTCAACAAATCCATCATCAATTCTATGGTCAAAAGTAGCTTCTTCATAAGGATATCCAATCTTGGGGGAAGTACTATCCTATCTGAGATCTAGGCACAAATTTCCTCCCTTTAGATTACTATCCTTCTCATAACATTTTCCCCCAACTTCATAGAAAATGTCTATATATATAAAATTTTCAATTATTCTAAATCATAATGGGGGTTGTCTTTGGAAGAAATAAAAAAATGCCCCTTTCATAGAATTTAAGTGGGGAGGGAGCAATCTTCAATTAGTTCTTTAGCTAGTATGTCCCTTTAGTCTTCAAAATTCTATGATTTTGGGACCCTATACTTGAGATATTTTTCAATAAATACCTTCATAGATTTTCGAGATACAAGAAATCATGATATAATCTTTTTTCTTTGCTTCTAGAGAGTATGTGAACAACATCATCAACATGTCCTCATGGACCATATTATGTCTTGATTCATACTTGAGAAATTGTATAATATGGAGGAAAATTGAAGAAGGAACATCATCATGTTTTAGACTCTCTTTCAACCAATCAACATTATAGTGATTACGGTATCCAAGGATACTCTTGGCATAAAAAACTTTCTATATTTCATGAAAATTTTATGGAGCCATCCTAACCACATATGATTTTCCACTGATAAATTTCAAGTTTGATAGTAATTTCAAATCCATACCTATTCACAATGGATTTTCCAAGGTGAGTTGTCAATGCCTTAATCATGATGCTTATCTCACCTCACAAACACCAGGTCTACAAAATATTCGAAGGACAAGATATTTATTTTTCCAATGGATTCAACCAGATGGAAAGATCTTCAATATTGAATTTCGTTTAATGTCATCCTCTAGGAAAATGACTCTGTCCCAGCAATGGCACTAAAAATGATGTATAAATATCTCATGCTTCTCGAGATAAATTCCTAAATCTCAAGTGGAAGACCCAAAGTAATTAAGAGGGGTCTAACTGTCACCTAACCAACCCTCTTCTCAATTTTGGCCTACTTTCCTCCAACTAAATTGGGTTTCTCCCTAGTAGATCATAGGGATCTATTGGCATAGATAAACCAAGTTAGTGTTCCTCGAAGGCTTCTACACTTATTACCACCAATCAAAGGATTGAAAAATTAGGTCTTAAGGTGGATCTCGAGGATAGGATTTATATGGTTTTTATTGTGATTTCAATATTTCAATTCAAATGAAAGGTACCCAAACACACACAATCAAGGAAATACAAGGTGACTTTGGAGTGTAAACTGCAACAAAACTATTTAAAGGATGAAATGGAAAAAGGTGTTAATTTTTATTACGGATATATTGTTCTTTGCTTTGATAATTGCATTTCTTCATTAACACATTAAGTTCACCCATAACTTTATTCATATTTACATCATTATTCAACTACATATGAAACTATATAGAAAGAAAAATATCATCATGATCAATGCATCGGAACATAAAGGAACAATAGAAGAAAAGCATTCACACATAGAGACACCAGGATTGGTTGGAGACTAGGGAAAAACCCACTATGGGGAAAACCCTTTCAAATTATTCTATTATTATATTGTCATCAAATGATTCAGCAAAAGAGAGTACAATGATCCATATTTCCATCCATATAACTATCCAACAAAAAAACTACACAATATTCATGAAATGAACCCAACAATGCTTATACTAAAAACTTTGATTCTGAAGTATGTAATGAACTGTCCTTATCTACAGTCAACTACCGAATACTATGGTCAATAAGCGAAATCTCCGGACAACAAAAATTCCATCATTTAGATCTTGGTCACATGGAAGAGGAGTCATGCATGCGACTTGGAAGCTTCTAGTCACTTTCTGGAGCCTACAAGCGAGTGAACACAGTCTGCAAATGAGATTCTAAAACCTTATATGTTAGTCACACGGAAGAAGAACTATGCGTGTAACTGGGGTGCTTGAGTCACACAAATGAGCCTAATAGTGAGTTACTACGGTCGATATCTCTTTGTCTTGTGCCTGCAACTGAGGTCAAAATCCATAAAACAGAAATGTGAACTTTAGACCTTGCAATTTCATCTTGGAGTGAACATGTTCCTCCTCGGGCGAGCCTCATGCTTGTGCGAAACAAGATAGAAGAGTGCCTCATGATGGTTTCCAAATTGGGTAGAGGTCACTTGTATTTATAGTCTTCTAAGGGTGTCCACTTTTCTTTAGGGGCGACCTTATTAAATATGCACATGTGGGTTTTTCTTCATAATTACACTTTCACTTATCCATTTTGAGTGATATTTAGGTTGATTTTCATCCTTTCAAAAAGAGGAATTCAATGAAATCACCATATCCATCAAATGGGCTATAAAAAGTGAAAATTTACCACATTTTCATATTTTAACACTTCCTCTCAACTAGGGAGAATTCCACCTATCAATATCTGACCATCGATAAACATGTCATCCAATCATCATATCATATCCAATATCGAGCATCTCGTCATATTATATCATCATTGTTCATCTCAATTCATATCTTTCTTATTCCTGCTTATCTCTTGATTGTTTATGCTCATATTTTGAATATTCTCGAATCTAAAATAAGAAGAATTTGATATCAGAGGGGAGCTCAATCTACCATCCTCTATCCATCGGGGAGCCACTTCTACCACTTGGAATATCTGCCAATGCGGAACCCAATGCTACAACCCAAGGAACACCATTGAGGAGCAAAATCTATGATATGCATCATCATTGAAGAGCATATCATCAGGGAGCACATCTCAACCTGGAATCACATCAGGGATCATATCTCAACCCGGAATATTATGGGAGAGATAAACATGTACGACCCCATATCGAGAAATAGGTGATATAATAGAGAACATCTCAACCCATCCTATTTCCTACTGATATTCCCAATAATGACCCTCAAGAGTCATGTAGTAGAACACTTGCATCATAATCAACTTGGGTTGCACACCCCCAAGTACACTCTCAACCTGTTGTCTAGATGGGGAGCAATATTCCCAACAAGCCATGATTGTGGGTATGATGCCAACTGGGGTATACTATTCAAAGGCCAAGATAGGGGAGAAACATATCCAACCATATGGGTAACAGATAAGGGAGAAACATCTATGAACCTACTATCCAGATATCCCTCAACCATAGAAGCCATCTTTCTCAATTCCTCACCTTGGGAGCTCAAACAGGGGGGAAGAGTTGGCTCAGTGTTCTCGATCAGTGATGCTCTCTGTAGATCAAAAACATATCATCATGCTCATATTTGGTAATCATCATGTCTCAATAACATCTCTCTCCTATTCATACAAGACATCAAATCAAATATCATATTAGAACAAAAATATATAAATGCCAACTATAAGCCTAGGCTTGTCTCATTCAACAACATTGTCTCAATGAGGTGTCTCAGACTTAGCTACAAGCAAGATTCTCTTTCAGTTGGATCCTACTCTTTGTCATCACAATGCATCCATGTTATATCCATAAATTTCTCAAACATCTATCAAAAAAGCTTCTTCTTCCTACCACATATCTAGTCATTCTAGCAACCTCATACTCAACCTAGATCGTGGTTAAAGCTATGGATCTCTCATATCGTGGAAGATCTCATACCAAGGCATCACCCAGATGTACTCATCAATAATAATCCTAAACATCATTAGTACATCCATGCAATCACATATCATACGAAGAATGTCTTAGTCCAAGAATTGTTCATTCCATGCAAATATCTCGAAGGGTGCTTGGTGGAAACTCTATGTGTATGAAGCGGCTCAATCATGAATTCACTCAGGTTCTATGCTTGAAATATATGGAAGAGTGTTCAAGCAGAACATCAATGCTTCAATCAACTATCAGTTTCCAAGTTGAGTTCAACAATATCTCTTCACAACTTCTTGAAATTCAGTCGAAGTGTCCAAGGATTTTCATTTCCACTTTTCAACACTTCTTCAATAGCTTCACAATATAGATTTTATTTTCCCAAATTCATAAATCAATTCATCATGCCATGATTCATTATTTTGAGCTTCATAATCCATCTCCCTGTTACTTAGATCATCAGAGGCTCATTACCTGTTTGGAGCAGACCATTAGTATATAAAACCAAAATTAAAATCGAGGAGCTTGCTTCATACAATGCTCTTTGCAAACATAATAGTTTACGAAACCAATATGTTTAGTCTTACATATATCAATATTTTGTAATCAAATCATCTTATCAAAGTTTTATATGCCAAATCAAAACTAATATCAAACTCATTAATATCACAATATCATATAATTTATACCAGGTGATACGTAGAGCTCTTGTCAAGTCATAACTTCATCTATATGTTAAGATATGCAACGACGTTCAAATTCCACCTTGGACAACTCATATGATGGATATGATGATGGCATTGAGTTCCTCTTTTTGAGGGGACTAAATTCAACCTAAAGAATCACCTCATTTGGAAGAGAAGAAGTTGAATTTTGAATTTTTGTACCCACACATGCACATTTGGACAGGTCGACCTCAACATCAAATGGACGTTATTGCACATTGTTGAAAGCCTATAAATACAAGTGACCAAGAGCTCATTTAGACACCAACCAAGCATCTTCTTCTCTTCTTTTTGAATTGGCTCGCACAGGTTCAACGAAGGAATCTCGCATAGGGCCTAAAGTTTCAGGTATGTGGCTAGTATTAATTAGGATTTTATTTTTAGGTTGCATGCATGTCACTGGGCTAAATTTACCACATTCACACACTTACAGAGGCAAAGAGAGTGACTAGTAGGCTATAGTTGCTCGCATGTCAACCTGAAGGGAGAAACTGGGGCTTTGAGGTTGGGCTTCACATCTGACTAAAGTTGACCACAATCGACCGAAAGCTAAAGGGTTTTTATCTGTACCACAGTAACTTTGGAAGTATGTTTCATATTTGTATTGGGTTATTTTACTAGATATTGTATTGGGATCATTGTACTCTCTACTAAACATTTTATGACAATCTAATAGAAGAAAAATTTCAAAGGATTTTCCCCCTTGTGGAGTTTGATCAAACATGGTGTCGCTTGTTGATATGCTCATTGTCTCCTTTTTCATTGCATTTATTTTTATATCTTAAATTGCTATTGATGAATGGAAAGATTAACTGTAATTGGAAATATTGCTAATTTAAGTGTCAAATTGGGCTAAAGTAATTGATATAGCATAGAGAAATCTGAAAAAATAACATGGTATTAGAGCCAAGGTGAAGGAAAATCCAAAAATGGAGACAAGCATTGAAACAATAATCTTTGGAAAGTTAAAAGAGTTGATCTAGTCAAGTCAAGATGACTTCCTTCTTCAAGGAAAATGAGAATTTGAGTGACTCATCCAATTGTTCTGCATGGAAAGTCAAGTTGGCTATAATAGATGATAACAATGATTTTTTTCAATACATTAAAGGAAAATTACTTAAGCCTTTAGAGAATGCTTCTACTGCTACCAAAAACAAACATAAGAAAGGTGAGTTAAAAGAAAAGCAAATTATAGTTGATTGTTTACAAGATAATTTACTTGCATATGTTGGAAACTTGAGAAGGTATAAAGACATGTATGATAATATAGTTGGCATGTATGAAGACAAAAATTTGAATGAAATCATCTCCTTGACAGATCAACTCAAATACACCAAGATGAACAAAGGATATTTTGTGTAATCTTACATAATGAGGATATCTCATCTTATAGATCAATTGCAAAGAGTTGGAGAATTTGTGCATGACAAGGAATTGGTGATCGTGACTCTAAGATGTCTCCCTCCTATTTGGGAAATCTTTAATACTTCTATAAGAAACAACAATGTCCTCCCGTCATTTGATGAAATTGTTGTAAATCTCACTCAAGAAGAGTCAAGGATGATATCAAGAGGAAGGATTCAAAATCATGAAGAATGAGAGCCCACTACATTCATCACTCATGATAAAAAAGAAGAAGAAAGTTAAAGGAGGTACATAAAATTCAAGAAATCCTCCTCCTTGAAATTCAAGTAGAAGAAAGAAATACATTAACATAAAATGCTACAATTGTCATAAGAAATGCCACTATGCTTAAGGTTTCCCCGAGAAGAATAATGGACCACGCTACAATACTAGAAGCAACAACAATAGGTTCAATGATAAAAGAATAAGAGATGAATGAAGAAATTATCACAATGGAAGAGATGAAAGAAGACTAAGAGATTGTCCAAGTGACCATGAAGAATATTGTTGTCCTCAAAATAAGTCAAGATACTCCAGATATGAAAGTAATGTTGGAAAACAATATGAATATATTCTTATTTCTGCTCTTACTAGTTCAACTCCTCTGTATTCGTGGGATAGTTGGTTGGTTGATGGTGGGGCCACTCATCACTTTGGTTATAAGGAAATTCTCTCTAATTTGGTTGAGAGGGATTCAAATTTGAAAATCATTCTTGGAGAAAACTCCCCTCATCTCATTAAAGGTTTTGGGTCCATCAAATTTCATTTGAATTTTGGGGAATATATTTTGCTACATGATGTGATGTATGTGCCTAGGTTGAAGAAGAATTTGGTATCAATATCTCCTTTGGAAGTGTTAGGTTCCTATACCAATAGGTGTCATTTTTCATGATTGACATTGATAAGGCCTAATATGTTCAAACCTTTGGCTGGTTGCAAAGGTGTTCCATATTCCAAGAAAACAAAAAAATTAAAAAATTAAAAGAGGGTATGCCCTAAAAAAAAATCAAAGGGAAAAAATAATGAATTGGTCAAAAATAAATAAGGTGAACCCCAAAGAAAATACCAGGAAAGTGTGCTAGTCCAAAATGCCACTACTGTTCCATTTTTGAAAAATTTCATTGTGTGTAGTTGGTTGATTCATGGCACAGTTAATGGATGGCCAAACAACTCAATCTTGGCAAAATTCATGTTTGAATTTATTGTCTTAGAGATAGTGAATAAAGTTTATCCAAACAGTTCAAGCTTGGCAGACAAATAGTTAGGTAGAGAAGCAAAGGGTCCCAACAGCTAAATCTGAGCCCTTGGAAGAAATAAGGGCAGACTTAGATAGGATGGCAACTAAAAGAAAAGAAGAGAATCAGGGTTTGCTAGTTCAAATGCACCCAAGCAAGAAAGAAAAAAATGCTAGGATCAGTAGGCTGGGTAGGTAGTTTTGATGTTGCAGAAGAAGGTTTATGAACAATTTTGTCTTTTGAAGATGATTCACCTCATCACTATTAAAAACACCATGGAAACTAGGTGGTGACAGATCAAATGATGCATGTCTAACTTCCCCTCATTCCCCTCCCATCAATCACTCACTAACCTCCCTCCAAGGACACTGAGATCTGCTCAGTGCTCCTAGTTCACTTCATTGCATGAAAAAGACTAAGTGAAACTCTGTTTTTACTTAGGATATCAAAGCCACATTTCTTGTGCAAAATGCTTTTCTTCCACTTTGCTAAGTTTCCAAATTCATGATTTGGATACCTGTCACTCCCCTAAGCCTAAGTTCTATTTTTTCACTTAGTGCTTTGTTTGAATATATTTCTCATTTTAACCCATTAACTCTATTATATAATTCCTACATAAAATCTCCCCCCCCCCAATACTATATTTATATATGAAAACCCCAAGAAAACTAAATATCCCGCCCCCGGCTACACTATAAGCCATATGTTATTATACAATCAGAGTTAAAAGGTTTATCTGAAACCTTTTAATAATCCATCAATGCGCTGTTTAAAAGGAATTAATCAACATTTGGTGGATTAATTAACTTAACCCGTGCAAACCCCGATAAACAAAGGTTTAACCCGTAAACATTATAAACTTGTTGAAATATTATGGTGGGTCCCCATACCATAGCCGCCCGCCAGCCCCAATCTTCGACAACTGTCGGATCTGGGCTTTCCCATCTGATGCCCCACGTCAATATCGGAACCCCTTCGATGACCGATCATTAATGTCCGATGAAAAGTGGTATTCCCGCCATACAGAAGATGCGTGTCGCCCACCCGATATCATTGCATCCCCTCTGCCCGAAACAGCCTTTGTCCCAAAAGCGGTGCGGGGAATACCATTTACCAGCCCTGCTGAACCCTCGATGATGTCATCCTATGACGTCACCTCCACGTCATCACCCACGTCATCCGCCACCTCATTTCCATGTTGTTTGCCATGCCATCCGCCACGTCATCTTCCGTACCTCGCTACACGACAAAAATTACGTCATGATGATGTCATCACAAAAAAGCGCCAAAAAGCCCGTAAAGCCAAATTTTGTCAAAAACTCGTGAAAACGTCAGTTTTGTCCATTTCTATTGGTTGCGCTTACGGAGCCTGTGCATGCAAATCATGACGAAGTCGACCACCAGAACTTCAGTCTGCTACCCGACCAGCATACTTCAGCCTTCCACGCTGCATTTCATCATCCAAACCTACAGATTAGTCACGTGAGCGTCCAAAACCCAGGTATTTACCCGCTTTACCCTCTGAACCTGTGTTTTGAAAGTTTTCCACTGTAAAATCACACCAAAAAGGCCGAATTTCGGATTAAATTCTGTGTATAGCTTTCATACCAGTGTGCCAGGACCGCTCTGTTACCTACTTCTCACCAAAAAACCTGCACATTTTGTGTCTCGCTATAAAATTCACCCAGGGAGCCGATAAAAACACACATTTACCCAAATCTTGTTCCCAAGCCCACTGTTGTTAACTTTCCTCTGCAAATTTTCCAAATAACACCCAAATTCAAGCTCAAATCGTCAAACTACTTTCTACAAGTGCACCATTACCACTGTTTTTTGTCCATTTTGACTGGAAAACCCCATTTTCCACTGTGAGATTCACCCAACAAATTAAAATTTGAATTAACTTCAGTCTGCAATTCCCTATGAAAAGCCCCAGAGCCATTGTTTTATCTACTTTTGCTACACAGGCCCAAATTCCAAATTGAAAAATCACAGATAGTTGGGAAATGGAGGCTCTAGTGGCCCTAAATGTTGCACCTCTCAATGCTCCACACAAAGAACTGGAATGGATACCTTTAGCTGACAGGGATTTCCAGATTAATGACTTAATGGGTGACAAGCCTCACCTCCAAGCATTTTGTGAAATAAGGTAAAGCTACCGCAACAATGCTGATGTCTATGGAATTTGGGAGTCCAATATGCCCATATACTACCTCCCTTCAGTGAATGTATTCCATGACCTCATTCACCAATGCCATGCCAACTATGAGCCCATTCAAAGAGCAGTGATGGCCCCTTCTGGAAATGTCCTCTTTTACATCACCCCTGAATCCATAAACGAAATGTTGCACTTCAAGCCAACTCAACCTCTGACTCCTCTTTCCATGGGGTTTTTGCTTGACCAAGGTGCCAAACTGTCCAAGTCAGAGTTAACCTGGATTGCTCAAACATTTATAAGACCAGATCACCAACCCACAGAACCCCCTCCCTATGTCCATGTCTGGTTCAATGAGGCTGGGAAGTTCATTATTGACATGATCTCTTATATCCTGGGATTTAAAACAATAGAGTATGTTGATGAGACCACATTAGTTTTGCTATCCATTTTTACTCCAGGATAGCCCCCTGCTGTCAAGTATGATTATGCCACCTTCATAACTGATAAGATCCATGAGCAATTCATGAGCATGGATAGAGAAAGAGTGTTTAAATACACATCATACATATATCATTTGTTGTTGTAAAATCAACAAGATAGTTTTCAAATTTCCCTCAGAAAATTAGATCTCAAAGGAGAGCGAAGGTCTGTAGTCTTTTGGACCTCGGTCTTCCACCCTGTTAATGACTCCCCTTATACTTACTGTCAATTCATCGACCTGTTTATACATCCAGCCTCTTCCTTATTGGTGACAACTCCTCCTCCTAGACTCTGATGAAATGCAGAAAATTTTACAGCTCTCCAAAAGCTACAACATAGGTGACTGGTACTTTTACCAGAATCACATTGAAATCCGAATATATGGCTATGAACTATGCCCCTACAAGCTACCCAAATTTGTGCCTATGAAGCTGTTTGCACTGGAGTTCTTCAGGCAGTTTATCCATGCAAACATAATCCACTTTTGCAAGGCTAAGAAAAAGGCACAACTCAAAATAAGAAATCAATTGGTCCCTTTTGTCTTCATAAAAGGGAAGCCTGGGAAGAGGCTGATAGGATTTTAGGGGAGAAACTTAAGCTAAAACAAATCTTTTATTGGGCAGCATATGACCCCAATCATTTTATAAGTTATAGAAAAGTAAAAAAAAACCTAGCACCATACGTTCATCACAAGATCCCTGAGATTCAACAATATGATAATCAACAAGTATGGATAGAAGGCACATTAGTTGAAGAAATTACTGAGGAAGAGAAATTGGAAAAAGCCATGAAAGGGCTTGAAAAAACATTTGACCTGGACTCTTTTGGACAGGTATCCTTCAAGCTGCCTCAGCACATAGGAGATGATACATATTTTGGCGGGACTTCTCAGCAGTCCACACAAAAGGCCAGCACAGGGTCAGCTAAGGGCAAGCAGATAATAGATTCTGAGCAGGAAGCAATGAAAGACCAGAGAGACACCTCAAAGGAACAAGGCCAAGGGCAAGGTCCTTCAACACAGACAAAGGCACCTGAAATCCCTGTATTACAAACTCCTCTAAATGAGGAAAGAGGTGGGAAAAGGGACAGAGAGGAAAGCACACTGGTAAGTGGACTAGCAGAACAGCCAAGGGAAGAGAGGCAAAGGTTAAATCCTTACTTTGAAGAGGAACTCTTGGAAGAAACAACAAGCAGCCTAAAGGGTGAAGGAAAGACTGGGCAACAAACTCCTCCAATGATGGACACAACAGCTAGCTCATATCAGCAAGAGCTAGAGAGGCAACACAGTGTGGAAGTCTCATCTACCAGGCCTCATAGCAAGCAAAAAAGCAAGAAAGGTTTGGATATTAAGAGAACCTTCACTGAGATAAAGGCAAGGAATGAGCCAATAAGAATTCAACTTTATGATCAATTGCTGAAGATGAGCCCCACTAATCAACAAAGGTTAATGGCAGCATTTGACATTCAAGAAGGGAAAATGATCCTTAGTCACTTCACGCCCACAATGCGACAGACACAGTCAGCTGCTGATTATATCAGGACCAATCTGGAATTTCTCTCCAAAGACATCCATCCAATGGACTAGATTGAATTGCATAAGCAAACCGGAGAAATGGTGTACTCCATCTTGGTAAACAAGACATTATTAGCTCACAAACTGCAGAATTCATTGCACAACACCTCTGCCCAATTAGAATTGGAAAAGTCCTCTTCATTAGCCAAGGATAACAGGATCAAATCCTTGGAAGAAATTATCATTGAGTTGGGACATGATCCCAAAGATCCCAAAGGCATACAGGCATTAATAAAAAAGACGGAGGAAGACATTGCATCCCTCAAGAAGTAATTGAAACTGCCTATTACCATGCATCCTCAAACCACAGAAGTTGTGCAGCAAAAAGAAGAGGAAGGCATAATGGATTTGCTAATAAAAAGGAATCAAAGACTAAATGAGACAGAGTAGGAATTGGAGAAGGCATTACAGGAAAAACAGGGACTGTCAACCTCCCAACCATCCCAAACAGCTCCAACAGCTACAATTGCTCCTCCTACAACTACAACAACAGTACCTTCCACTGTCCCAGCAACAGGTACATCAGCCACAGATACTTCAGTAGAAGCAACAACAATAGCACCAGGTACCAGCATAAACATAGAAGAGATAATGAAGGCAATGAAAAAATTAGAACTCCAAGTGTCAGAGCTTAAGGAAGCCAAAGAGAAATTGGCAAAATTAGAAGTAAGTTATGACAAATCAAAAATGACTGTGGCAGAAAGAACAAGAGAGGTAAAAGCATTGGAAAACAAGGTAAAATCCTTAGAAAAGGATCTTTCTCTTCACAAACCTCTAGCATAAATTAAAAAGATCTTGTGGACTAATATTGGGCAATCCATCACTGATCAATGGAGATCAATACAAACAATCCATGAGCAAATTGACTTGATAGTACAATCCCAAGTAGAGATTCAAAAGGCTAGGACATTATTGGGACACATGCCCGAACATGCCAACAGGTTAATACACTTTCTAGATACCCACACCAGTGAAGAACTAGCATCACTGGAAATCAGAGATAGGACAGGAACCATTCAAATAGTCAAGAGAGTTCTGACCATGAAGAACTTCATACAAAATCTGGAGAGGAAGTGCCAGGACATGCAAGTGGGGATAAATGCTTTTACAGAGAAGTTTACAGTTTTGCAGGAAAAGGGTCTGCCCAGTCTATTAACCAATGATCATAAACTGATGACACATAAAAACTATGCTCACAAGGTGAATACATATGTTACAGATCAAATCACAACCTCATCAAGCACTTCAGAAGAAAGAACACTCCCATCAGGACAAAGCCTGTATGACAGTTTGGAAAATCTGTTTTACATTGAACATGAAATAAGACATCTTTTCACAGTTTAGCATGATTTCTTCATATACACTGATGCTGATGAGGCTTTAAGGAAATTTAAAATACATCAGTTACCAGGAGACCAATTGTGGCAAAGAATGTTGGAAATTTTATAAACATATATTTAATTTCTATTTATAGCTTCGGAAGGTTTAAATTTGGTATCATATGCCATGAAGAAGAAAACAACAGGGAACTAGAATCAAGCTGGAGAAACAACGTATTTAAAATGGTCCAGGTACATCCGAAGAAGCCGGGGCAGCAGTGTAGGATATCAATAGAAGGCCGCTGCCAGTCGACTCACTGAGCGTAAAAGTCAACATATTTGACCAACTGAAGCGTCCAACACAACAACAATTACTTCTGCATTCATTTCTCTCTATTTCCAACATCCTTTACTTCTCCTGTAAAGTAGATGGATGAAGTTATTGCTTGATATTTTCTCATCCAGATATTTTGTAAAACACTTTTTGTATAAATACCTCCCCAAATGAAGTATTCGGGGTTGGTTGGTAATATCTTCTCTGGACTGTGCTGTAACTCTGAGAATTTGTTCAATACAAAAGCTGTTGGATCTCATTGTGGCTGCACTATCTGAATGTGGAATTAATACTCTAGACCCTGCTACAGAATTCTTGAGTCATGTTATGGATCAATAAGTTTCTCCTCACATGTGCTTTACTATTTATGAATTTTATATGCATCATATATGTTTCATGATCTTAATAATAGAGAAAAATAATAGCACATAATTTGTTTGTTTACACTCTGTGTTCAATCTTTATTATCATTAATGTTTTCTTCAGGATCAGCATAAATAGGAATTCTTAACTGCTCCTGTTTCCCTGGTTCTTACATATTATTTAATGCTAAGAAATTCTTAATTGCTTCTTGGTCATAATCATTCACTTTGTTTCTGTCTGCATGTTGAAGGATTCTTAACTGCCCTCCAACCACAGACTCCATCCCATCTAATCCAGCTTATGAATTGCTCCATGAATGATTACCCTGCTTTGTAGTATCACCCTCTGTCAAAGAAACCACATCCTGCAGTTCATCCTCATAGACCCCATTAGCCTAATGGACTGAACTTCTCAGACTTGCAGCCCCGTTCTACAGAACACCACCATCCAAAACTCAAAACCAAACCCTTGAACATCATGACTAGCCTAATATAATCTAAAAACAAAGCTAAATTACAAAGAGAGAGCCCTCCCTAGATGCAGATTGGCTAGAATCTGTGTCTAAAATATTGGTCTGTGGTTACCTCGGCCGTATTCCCTCCTTAGAATTTTCCTTGGGAACAACTTGAGTGATAATAGGAAGACAAAGGGATGAGGGTTGCCTCCATGAAGGGAAAGGTTCTTACTTGTCCTGTTGGATCACCTATGAAAGACGCATTCACATTGGGATCAATATGTGAAGGAATCTATAGGTTCACTGGAAGACCACTACTAGCATTGTTTCATAATACTAATCATCTAAGCAAATTATGGAACCAGAGGTTGGCTCATCTACCTTATGATGCTCTTCTGAAATTGGAGAAAATGATCTTAGGGATTCCAAAGGTTCAAGCCCAACATGATTGAGTACGTCTAGTTTGTGCGAGTGGAAAGAACACAAGGGGACCATTCCCCTCTAGTGAGAATAAGACAAATGATATCCTCCATCTCATTCATTATGATATATGTGGTTTGATTCCCATGCATTCTATTGGTGGTCATCTCTACTACATCACATTCATTGATGAATTTTCAAGGAAGACATGGATATGCTATTTGAAGCATAAGGATGAAGCCTTCGAAACATTCAAGGAGTTCAAAGCATTGGTTGAAAATCAAACAGGAAACAAGATCAAAATATTTAAGTTCGATAATGATGGAGAATACATGTAAAATGAGTTCATTGACTTTTGCAAGAATTAAGGTGTCAATAAGGAAACAATTGTGCCATATACTCCCAAACAAAATGGTCTAGCTGAAAGGAAGAATAGGCCTATAGTAGAAGCTACCCGAGCAATGCTCCATGATCAAAAGTTTCCTAATTTCCTTTGGTTTGAAGCTTCACATGTTGTCGTTTATGTTCAAAATAGGGTGCCTCATCAAGCTTTGGAAAAAAAATTACCCCCAAAGAAGTGTTTATATGTGTCAAACCCAACATTGGTAATCTCCGCATATTTGGATGTCTCATGTATTTCCATGTGCCAAAGGACAAAAGAAACAAATTGGAAGCTACAAGAAGGAAAGGTACATTTGTTGGATATTGTGAGAACTATAAAGCATTTAGAATATATATCGTGGTCAAAGGAAGGTTGAAATTAACAGAGATGTTACATTCAATGAAGATGTCACCCTTGGAAAAGAAAGGGCCCTTCCTCTGCCTCCTCCTCCTAAGAATAATGATGATATGGATATTCTAGATGGTCCTTTTGTGTCCGAGTCCAAGAATAATATTGTTGATGATCCCATGGAGCCTATGGATCCTTTAGATCCTCCTCCAAGTGATCCTCCTACTAGGAAGATACCACTTTGGCCCTATGACACTCTATAGGATGTTGAGAGACATGTTCCTGTTCGAAGATCATTTAGAGAAAGGAAGCAACCATGCAAGTACCAAGGGATGTAGCCATGAGTACTATGATTCAAGTTGAACCTTCCACATTCGAATAAGTCGTAAAAGAAAAGGTTTGGAAAGATGCCATGGTTGAAGAATATGAATCAATTATGAAGAATTATGTATGGGATGTTTTGTCGAGACCAAAGGGAAAATCTTTGGTGCCTTCAAAGTGGTTATTCAAGATCAAGCATGGAGTTGATGGCAACATTGAAAAATACAAGGCAAGGTTCGTGGCTCGAGGTTTCTCCCAGAGAGAGGGAGAATATTAGGATGATATATTTACACCTGTGGATTGATATACAACCATTCTTTTAATAGTTTCCCTTGTCACAAGTCAAGGATGGACCCTTCATTAGATGGATGTGTAGACTACATTCCTCTATGGCATGTTTCAAGAGGAAGTGTATGTTAAGAAACCATAGGGATTTGAAGTAGAGGATCGAAAGACACATGTTTGCAGATTGAAGAAGGAACTAAATGGTTTGAAGCAAGCCCCTAGAGCATGGTACGCCCACATAGACAATTATTTGGTGAAGTTGGGATTCATAATAAGCAATGTCAATCCAAACCTCTACTTCAAGGTAGACAAAGATATGTTGTTGATTTTGGTTTTATACGTTGACGATCTATTCTTGATAGGAAGTGAGTCTCTGATGATCGAGTGTAAGAGGGAGATAGCCTCTGAATTCGAGATGAAGGACCTTGGATTCAGGCACTACTTTATAGGCCTTGAGGTGTGGAAAAGGCTCAGTGATATTTTTCGTTCACAAGGAAAATATGTTGTGGATTCGCTAGAGAGATTTGAAATGATAGAATGTAAGTCCCTTCCTACATCGATGGAAATGAACTTCAAGAATTTATCTTGAGAAGTTGTAAGAAGCAATTTGGTGAATTGATATGAGTATAGACAATTGATTAGGGTTCTGATGTCCCTTGTGAACACCCATATAGACATATGCTATGTAATGAACACATTGATTCAATTCATGACCGAGCCTCTGCATGCACATTGGATCACTTCCAAACACATTTTGAGATATTTGCATGGGATGATCACACTTGGTCTAAGATGTCCGAATTCATGGATACACCAATGCTGACTGGCCAGGAAGAATTATCTACAGGAAGAATACATTTGGATGTTGTTTTAATCTTGGATCTTCCATGATGTCTTGGATTAGAAAGAAGAAGAAGTCTGTAGAATTGAGTACTGTTGAGGTAGAATATATTGCTACTAGCATGACTAGTTGTGAAGTAATTTAACTAAGGAATATCTTTGGAGATATATTTGAGTAGGTCCTATACACTACAATAATATATTATGACAAAAAGAGTGGTATATTTCTGGTAGAGAATCACGTACTTCATTACAAGTCCAAGAATATAGATATTCGATATTAATTCATTTGAAACATGGTGTAGAGAGGAGTAACTCGTCTCCATCACATATCGACAAATGATTATATTGTAGATATTCTCACCAAAGATTTTCCAAAAGGGAAGTTATTGGTCTTCAGAGAGTAGCTTGGACTGATGGATGTGACCCCTCCTAATAAGGGGCATTTCTGATCGAGAACACTGAACCAGATATTCCCCCTTGTTTGAGCTCCTAGGGTGTGGAATGTAGATAGAGGGCTCCTGGGGTTGAGGGATACTTGGGAAATAGGGTTTCACCCCTATATATTACCCATAATATTGGAGTAGTAGTTCACCCTATCTTTGTCTTTGCAGAGTATACACCAATTGGCATCATACCCACGAGTTGGGCTTGTTGGGGTTGTTCCTCCTTGCCTGGGCAACAAGTTGAGGAGGTTGGGGGTGTGTGATCCTTACCTCTTTGTAAGTCAGGTATCTTGCCCAAACTCAGATTATGATGTAGTTTTTCTACTACATGATTCTTGAGGGTTATTGTAGGGAGTATTGGTAGGCAATAAGATGGGTTGAGAAGTAGCTCCCCTATATCACCTATTACTCGATATGGGGTCATAGTAGTAGCCCCCCCCATAATATTATGGGTTAAGTAGTAGCTCCCTGACGTGATTGAGATGTGCTTTCTGATGAGATAGAAAGTGGTAGATATTTTTACTCGTTGTTTTTTCTTCTTTAAATTCAAGAATGTTTCAACAGATAGAGTTGAGCAGAGATGGGACATATGATGATAAGATGACATATTGATCGATGGAGAAATTTTGATAGGTGGAATCCTCTCTAGTTGAGAGGGAGCGTTAAAATATGAAACTATGATCAAATTCCAAGTTGGACAACTCAAATTATGGATATGATGATGGAAATGAGTTGCTCTTTTCTAGAGGACCAAAATAGACCTAAAGATCACCTCATTTGGACAAGCAAAAGTTGAATTTTGATTTTTTGTACCCTCACATGCACATTTGGACAAGTTGTCCTCAACATCAAATGGAAATTATTTGACAGCCTTGAAAGCCTATAAATACAAGTTACCTAGATCTAATTTGGACACCAACCAAGCATATTCTTCTCTTCTTTTTGAATTGGCTCACACAGGTTTGACGGAGGAAGCTTGCACATGCTCAAAAGTTTCAGGTCCATGGATAATACAAATTAGGGTCTCTGTTTTCTGGTAACACACATGTCACTTGGCTAAATTAGCCAGATTCACATGCTTACAAAGGCTAAGAGAGATACTAGGAGGCTATAGTCAAACACATGTCAACCTGAAGGGAGCGACTTGGGTTTTGAGCTAGGGTTTCACATTTGACTAAAGTTCATCACAGTCGACTGAAAGTTGACATTAGGGGAATTTTGAGGTCTAAAATGGGCCTCCTAAGGGAATTATAAAATAATAGTGGAAATAATAACATAAGATTAGATTACATCATCAAATTTCAAAGGGAAAAAAGAAAAAAATTACTTTTTCAACTTGTATTTTTAACTTATCTCACTATGGGTTTACTCATATTTTAAGTGGTAACACTCATTGGATGCATAATTTGATTCCTCATCCAAGGAGTACCCATGTTGCATACTTTCGATGGACCCTGCTATAGGAAAAATGAGAAATACATGAAAAACGTTATTGCAATAACATTTTTCATGTATTTGTCATTTTTAGTGTAGCAAGGTCCATGGAAAGTATTAAATATGGGTACTCCTTGGATGAGGAATTAAATTTTGCATCCAACGAGTACTCCTACTCGAAATTTGAATAAAATCTTAGGGAGATAAGTTGAAAATACAAGTTGAAAAAATAGTTTTATTGTTTTTTAATCTTTTTACTTTTTTACCCCAAAAATGGAGAATCATCCCCCATGGTTGACATCATCATATTAAATCCTTTTGGTTCTTATAAAGTTTTTTTTGGTTGCACATTTTTCTTAGAAGACCCATTTTAGAACTCAAAATTTCTTTAATGAGGGTTTTTCTCTATACCACGCTAATTCTCAAAGTATGTTTCAGATTTGTATTGAATTATTTTACTGAATATTGTATTAGGATCATTTTACTCCCTACTAAACATTTTATGACAATCTAATAGAAGAATAATTTCAAAGGGTTTTCCCTCTTGTGGGGTTTTTCCCTGGTCTTTTAACAAACTCGACGTCTCTTGTTGATATGCTCATTGTCTCCTTTGTCATTGCATTTATTTTTTCTATCTTAAATTACTATTGTTGAATGGAAAGACTAATTGTAATTGGAAATATTGCTAATTGAAGTGTGGAATTGGGATAAAGTAATTGGTACAACATAGAACAATCTGAAAATTTAACATTATTATCATGCCAACAAGTTGTCATTTAATTATAAACCAAGCTTTATCAAGTCATCCTCATGATCATAATATAAGTCACTAGATGAAAATGCATACACCAAGAATAAGTCATGCAGGTTCCATCCATTTATTGTGTAATTACTTCATATTGAATCACAATTGTCAATACTTCAACCATTGTGCTAAGAAAAAGGAGGCCAATACAAAACCATTATCGAATACCAATATTAGTTACTAAAAGTCATAACATTGTTTTCATTTGTCAAATCAAATCATTAGTCATCAGGCAAATCCAAACTTTGTTATCATAGTGAGATCTATAGTCCATAACATATCTCAATCATCAAGTTAAACTTCTAAGTCATTATCAAGCATCATGTCAAAACTCTAAACACTGCTTATCTATATCAATCAACCAAATATATTCAAACTCTTGCAGCACAAACTTCAATGGTTAAATCATAATGACATATCTATATGCATATCCCGGTCACCTGCAAACACAAGTTCAGTCTACATATTCATATTACAGTAAACATTCAAACTTCCCTACTCATAGAACTTTCTGTAGTTTGCTTCATGTCTGTACGAATGACATCCTTCAGGTGAACATATGATTTCATGCACAAAACTTCATTTTTTGTGTCCTGCAAGCATAACCAAATCCATAGGCCTTCTTTTGTATGGTTGGGAGACTATAGTTGCACCCTTGACCTTACTTTTGTGCAGATGAGAGGCTACAATATCACTTGTAAGCTTGCTTCTGTGCGACTGGGGCTTAGAGTAAGGGAAAACTCTCTCTTCTTAGATCAGAACTTTGTTTCATATAAACAATGCCATATATTGGTATATTCATTTCCATAAATCTTATTTCAACAGTAAAGAATATACATATAATTCCAATGGTAATAGGAGTAAGGATCTTATGGAGAGATTCTCCCTCTAAATGGGAATCTAATTCAGTCATCTTTATTAAATTCATCAATCTATCTATAATATTGTCATGCATCAGTAGGTATCTTAGATCATAAAGTCAAACTATATCACATATTTGTCATGGTTATATCATGTTATCATGAGCTACTTCATCATGACATCAATTTGTCATAAAGGGTTAGTGTCAAATACCTAATAGGAGTAAACTTCAAGAATCATGATCACAATATTATTCCTTTGTCACGTAACTCTATCCATCAATTTAGGGTATTCAATTTTACCATATGCCATAATTACTAAACAAATCAAAACATAACCATGGTAAAAAGAAGATCATGAATATCAATCTCATTATTATAATTCTATCATCATGGCTACCATTCTTTTTACAAACATTATCAGTAGTATCAAGTTACCATATATTAGAATCAAGGTGCTAGCCTTCTTCATGGGATCAAGATATCCAAAATGATAGATGTTAGCCAAACATAAAGTATACTACTAAGTGGCTTCATAGAATCAAGAAGTTCATCATGTATAAAAGGTAATATACTTGTTTACTACCAATTGCACCATTTCATTATAAGAACCATGAATCCAAATAAATTTCATATGCATGAACGATTTGTGAAGGGGGATTTCTCATCAATATTACAGCTTAAACATAACACCATACATACCTTGTAATGTTTAGATACTTGTGCACCTTCTTAGCTAGTAGCACTTTGTCACATTTTCATTAGGCGCCTCTCTACTCTTTTCAATGCTAGTCATTCTCTTCCTGCACTATCCACGATCCTCAAGAGGGAACCACTTATCGTAACTCATTAGGAGGTTAGAAGCATCCAAATACTCAAATATACATGTAGGAAGCATAAGTAATAATCAAGACAATAATTAGATCCATAATATATAATGGAGCATTATAAGTCGAAAATTACTTATCTTCAATGAGGGGTGATAATCTCCATCTTGAACCAACCTTCAAGAGCCATCACTGTCTATTGTCCATATGACAATATTTCCTTCACTATTTCAACCAACTTTATTAGCAACCAGGACTAATAGAGACTATCCCATCTTTGGCTCCATCATACTTGACACAAGTGCTTGAACATATTCACTTTGACCATGCTAACGTTTCTAGATTTCATATCTCAAATATTTTCCATAAATTAGGATTTATCTCAAACCCTAATGTGATAATATCCATCAAATCCTAATACACAAATTGCCTATGGTTTCCTTCAAACCCTAGAATTATGTTAGGACTCCCCCATCCTCTCTTGCTTCTATCAATGGTGTCATCATAGGGGTGATCTCCATGACTTTTCTTCAGCCTAGCTCTAATACCATGTTAATTTTTCTTAGGGCTATATTATTCTTTGCTTCGATAATTGCATTTCTTCATTAACAAATTAAGTTCACCCCATAACATCATAATTTATTCATATTTACATCATTATTAAACAACATATGAAACTATATAGAAATAAAAATATCATCATAATCAATGCAACGGAACATAAAGTAACAATAGAAGAAAAGCATTCACACATGGAGACACTAGGATTGGTCGGAGACTAGGGAAAAACCCACTATGGGGAAAACCCTTTCAAGTTATTCTTATTATTGGATTTTCATAAAATGATTTAGAAAAAGAGAGTACAATGATCCATATATTCATCCATATAACTAACCAGTAAAAACAACTACACAATATTCATGACATGAACGCAACAATGCTTATACCCAAAACTCAGATTCTAAAGCCTATAATAAATTGTCCCTATCTACGCTCAACTATCGAATACAACAGTCACTGAGAAAAATATTTGTACAACATAAATTCCATCATTTAGGTCCTAGTCACACAGAGGAGGAGTTATGCGTGTGACTAGGAAGCTTCCAGTTGCTTCATGGATCCTACAAGCGAGCGACTGCAATTTGCACTGAGATTTTGAAACCCTAGATGCCAGTTGCGCTAAGGAAGAACTATGTGTGCGACTAGGATTCTTCAGTCACACAGATGAGCATAATAGCAAGAAACTGCATTAATATCTCTCTATCATATGCTTGCGACTAAGGCCCAAAACCATAAAATAGAAATGCAAGTTTGAGACCCTACAATTTCATCTTCGAGAGAACATGTTCCTTTGTGGGCGAGCCTCAAACTTGTGCGAGAAAAAAATCCAAGATAGAAGAGTGCCTTATGGTGATATCCAAATGAGGTAGAGGTCACTTGTATTTATAGCCTTCCAAGGGTGTCCACTTTTCTTTAGGGTCGGCCTTATCAAATATGCAAATGTGGGATTTTCTTCATAAGTACACTTTCCCTTATCTGTTTTGAGTGATATTTAGGTCGATTTTAGTCCTATCGAAAAGAGGAATTCAATGAAACCATCATATACATAAAATGATCTTTCCAAAAGTGGAATTTTAATTTAGTTTTATATTTTAACAAAAGGGTGATTGAGGATAGAAGATTGATGCCTTAGATTTTCAATATATTTTTGGGGAATATAAGGTCAAGGAGAGAATATTCTTAGGAGGCTTGGAATAGATTTAGGTTCAAAGACTAAGGGATACCTACTCCTGTCTCTTAGATGTTTGACATAAGTGTCCTATAATCTTCAAATATGGGAAAAGGGACTAAACTCCACTATGTTCATCTCAAAGAAGCTTGATGGAGGTTTTTCTCAAATGGGATAGTGAGATAAAAATACTAGGAACACTTCGGTTAATATTTAATAACCATTATCCATAAACATCCACAAGATGAATAAATACCACTTACTCAAATCACCATGCATCAATTCAAATTATATCAATATTCATAAAAAATAGAGAACAATCCAAATAAAAAAGGCTCCTTCAATAGGTTACTCAACTCCTACATCCATAGCCAATTTATAAGAAGAGAAAAATCAAAGAAATTTCATATTTTCTAAGGAATTTATCCTCCAATCTTGTCATGAGAAAGTGACAGGAAGTGCACCTTCATGTATAGAAGAGGTTATCAACTTCCTTTGAAATTAAAAAATTGATGTTTCTAAGTGAAAGCCACTAATCTAGGCTAAGGATGAGTAAATCATTCTTTTACTATTAATTCATCTAAAATATTACAATGTAGGGACCTTTCAAACCAAGTTTACAAAATTTAAAGGGAAAGAAGCCATCAAAAGTGAAACAACTCCCCAATTCAAGGGTAAAGTATATTCAACATGAAGCCCCTAACCTCCATAAGCCCTTTTGAAATGTACCCTTCTATAAGTAACCTTTCAAACATGAAAAAATGTGACTTCAAAGTGATAAAACAACTCTAAAACCTCTCATAATTAGGTTTCCCCATGTAAAACAAGAGTCCAAATTTTCAATGTAAGGTTGGCTCCACAAAAATTCAATAAATCATCAAGTCAATCCTCTTGGATATGTAATTTTCTTAGGAAAAAAAATTTATGGTTTTATGTGGTATTAAAATAATTATTCACCCCTCATGGATCCACACACATGTAGAAATATGGTGATAGAATTGAAATTGCTCAAGAAATTTAATCTAAATCAAGACACACAATTATACTATACTAATCTATGAAAATTAATTCATAATTTAGAAAAGCATTTGAAAACGTGCATCAATAAAATACACAAGTACACATATGTATCTATGGGAAACCAACTGGTAAAAAACCCTTAAGCCTTCTTGTATTAATCAAATGAATACAAAATATATTACAATTGCTAGCTCCATCTTTGAGCTCAACATGAAAAAGAATAACTATTCTCTCTGCTCAATGAGAAGCTCTGACTTAGAAGTAGTCTATTTCTTCCCCCACCTAAGCTCCTATTTCCTTGCATAAATCCTGAGGAAATTGACCCCTATTCTTTAGGAATTTCCTCCAAAATGATTGCACAATTCCAAAGTATTGATCATTGATTGCATACAATACTTGTACACTCAAAACTAGTCTACAATTGATGTTACACTTCCTTGGAATCTCTACCACATCTAAGAAATTTGAATTCCTTGCATGCATGAGCTATTTTTGGTTGATTTATGAGTTAACTAAATGATCTCTGAGTTAGATTGTTGTCTCACTGTACAACTAACCTCCAACTAGTTCTATTAACTGTTATAACTACTTTAACTTAGTACAACTAGAAATAACTGAACTAGATTGCTATAAATTAGCAATAAACACATTAAAACTAAACTCCAAGCCCTCTAACTCAAATTTACTAAGCTAATTGTGTGACAAGAGCCATATCACCTCAATTAACTTCCTCCAAGTTGTCTGTTGATGTGCAAATTTCGAATTTTCTCAATTTGACTACGACTAAGTCAAATTGAGCATTTTTTGCTACACTTCTCAACACTCCCTCTTAGCAAGAAAGGGGTTATCAACCATCCATATCCTATACCTATGGAATTCAAAATTCTCTCTTGAAAAATCCTTTGTCAATATGTTGGCATATTTTTCCTTTGCTGGAATGTATTGTAGTTACATTATCCTCCTCTGCACATAGTCCCGTAAATGATGATATCGGATATTTGTGTGCATGGATCGATAATGAAATACCTGATTATCAGAGAGATTAATGCAACTGTTATTATCACAATAGATCATAGTTGGATCCATATCCCGAAAAAATAGTCCCACAAGTATATTTCTTATCTAGATTGCCTCACATGCTACTTGACTTGCAACCATGTATTTAGCTTCTCCCGAGTTGAGCGCCATAGACCTCTGCTTCCTGTTGTATCAGGAAATTTTTGCAGACCCAACACTAAAAATTCCACTTGATGTACTCTTTCGGTCAGATTTACTCCCTGCCCAATATGCATCTGCGAATGCACACAACTTGACTCCCTCTATCTGTCTGTACCATAATCCATATTGGCTAGTGCTTTTGAGGTACCATAAAACATTCATAGTTTCCTTCCAATACAATTTGGTTGGCCTAACTATATCTTGGCTCAGTTGTTTGACTCTACAGCACATATCTGGTCTTGCATTCAAAAGATACATCGGTGAAGCCACTAGCTTCTAGTAAATGGTAGCAGCAACCTCTTCACCTGAATTGGCATTCTCCTTCCTCCAATCAGTCACTAGAGGTGTCTCCATGATCTTACAACTATCCATGTGAAATATCTGTGGTATCTTGGTGGCATAATTTCCTTGATAACCAAACAATTCCCCATCACTTTGCCATACTTCTAGCCCAAGGAAGTAGTGCATGATACCCATGTCTTTCATCTAAAATTCCCTTGTAAGGTCCTCCTTGCAAGAACTAATCAACTGCTCATCACCTATCAATATTAAATCATCAACATATGAAACAATCATAATAAATTTACTTTCTACCAAAGTATGATAGATATTCACATCTGTTTCACTTTTGGTGAAGCCCAATCCAGTGAGATAACTATTGATCTAAGTGTACCAAGCTCGAGGTGCTTGTTTGAGACCATATAATGCTCACATGGGTCTGCACACATGAGACTCTTGGTCAAATGTATCAAAATATTATGATTTATCTATGCACACTTCCTCCTCAATAACACCATTTTTAAATGTTGTTTTTACATCCATCTGGTGGATCTTCGACCCTATCTGTGCATCCAGTGCAAGAATTTATCTAATAGATGAATACCTTTGCTACGGGAAAAAAGGTTTACTCATAGTCAATTCCCTCAACTTGAGACAATCATCTTTCCAAAAATCCGGCCTTATACTTCTCTATGCTTCCATTTTCTACATGCTTAACCTTGAATATCCATCTCTAACCCACAACTAATTTATCTGCCAGTCTTGGGACCATTTCCCGAATAATGTTCTTCATGATGGATTCATATTCTTCCACCATTTCATCAACCCAAATTGGTTTCTAAAATACTTCCTCAAAATATGATGGCCCAGTCTCTACAATCTCATTCATTATAGCCATGTAGCCAATGCACCTCTTAGGTGACCTCCTTTTCATACGCAAATTTGAAGGCGCTCCCACATTCTCCCTTACATCCTGCACAAATCTATCAGCTTATCTCATTCTCTTTCCACCTTCTTTGGATGGTTTTGCTTGAGTGGATGTATCCACTCTTCCTCCTCTCTATTCCTCCATTTATGGATGCTCCACAACTTCTTGAGGATCCTCCTTTGGAGCTAAAATCTCCTCTTCTTGTGGGATTTGAATTCCCCTCTAAAGGGAGCATATCGTTTCTTTTTGAGAGAAGGTAAGTACACCCAGTAATTGTGTGGTGTTTTGGTGTAACACACAAAAACACCCAACTATGTTTTCAGCTCAAGTTTCTTCGTCGAATCTTTAGAGACATGGAAGTAAGAAGAGGCTCCAAAAATTCTGAAATGAGACACATCCATCTTTCTCCTCGAGAGAGTCTCATCCAATGTAATCATACCTTGAATCTGATGAGGGCTCTGATTTTGTGAGTAGACTATTGTGTTACATTCCTCTACCCATAAATGCAGTGGTAGGCCTTGGTCATGTAGCATAGGTCTTGCAACTCACACAATACTCTGATTCTTTCTCTCAACTATCCAATTTTGTTGTGGGTTGTGGGGAGCTGTCAGTTATCTTTGAGTTACTTCTTTGGCACAAAAGTCATTGAAGTCATTTGAAACATACTCACCTCCATTTTCACTCCTAAGAGCCTTCACCTTCTTATCAGTCTCTTTCTCAACTAGTGCCTTGAATTCTACAAATTTTGAGACTGTATTATCCTTCTTCCGCATGATGAATATCTGGCACTTTCTTGAGAAATAATCAATAAAATAACATAATATTTATGTCTAGAAGCAGAGGTTGTCGAGAAGGGTCCACAAATGTCAGAGTGGACTTTATCCAAGACTATATTTGCTTTGTTATATCAATCATGGAATGTGGATTTTACATACTTCCCCAAGGTACAACCCTTATAGACACCCTACTTCTAAATTGATGCTTTAGGGAGGCCAATGGTTATTTTCTGCATAACTTTAAGGGTGCCATGGCGTAAATGACCAAGTCTTTTGTTCTAGATTTCATCAAAATCTCGACTCTACACTATCTCTATATTATCACTTAATGTAGTGTAATCTATTTTATACAATTTCTTCACACGAAAATCGATCTACTTCACCTTCCCAGTGATTATGTGTCTCAGAAAGGCGTTCCCTTTTCTAAAGATCACATCATGGACACGGTATTCCAAAATTTCTACATAGGTGATTTTCTTCTTCAGGCCAAGTACAAAAATAACATATTTGAGGCGAAGAGGGGATCCTGACCCCCTCTTAAATGTTATTGTACCAATCCCTATAGCATTGTACCTTCCATTGTCCTCAAGTTCAATATGCATCTAGATATCTTTCTCCTCTAAGTCACTGAAAAACTCTCTACACCCTATCATGTGGCACGAGGCACCTAAATCAAAGTACCATGAGCTCCCCATCATAGTGTTTTTCATGCATGCAATTAGGGTGAATTATAATTGAAACTGTGAAGACAATGCTTCACCTATTACTCCTCCTGAGTTCTTCTTGCTAGAATTTTTGTGTGGAAACTTTGTAGCATAGTGCCTAAATTCATGACAATTGAAGCATTTTACTTTGGACAAGTCTTTCTTCCTGTCCCCTTGGCTGGAATCAGGTTTTGTTTGAGATTTCCTCCCTTTTCCCTTCTTTTCCTTTCCAACTAATGAATTTTTTTCTTCATCCTCTCCCTTGGATGAACCTCCATGTATGGTATTTTGCCTGATTTATTCTTGTACCAAATCAGACCATAATCATTCTGATGAGCACCAGTATTGTAGTAAGAATGCTACAACTCCTCGGGCTACCAAATTTACTTCATCAACCCTGGGTTTGTACAAACTTGGAGGTGACATTGTTGTATACATAGTATATGCAATGGTCTACGCTTGTCACTTTTCAACTGGGGCGAGAGACCACTAGGGTTTTTCAAACCAGTCTTCTATTGACTAGAAGGAGTCTAACTACCAAATGGAAAAGGTAAAATTATCCTTAATGAAAAAAGGGAATGTTGCCTACTATAGTAAATGAAAGTGTTGAATTGGAAGGTGTTATAAAGTGCATGAAATCATCCAGCTATGCATATACAAATTTTGCTTCCAAAATGAGACCTAACTTAACCTTGTTTATAAAATTTAGTGACTTGGACAAACTGAGCATGGAATTTTATCTAAGACCTATTATGATTGTGGCATGTATGTGCTAACTTAGAAATTGTAGAAAAAGCCTTTTGGGATTTTTAGTTTTATGAATGCAAATGCTAATTTCTAGCTTGTTCTTTGGCAAGGGAAATGAGTATGGGGGAAAGGTTTGGACTAGTTTCAAGGGTATGGAAGCTAAGTGGAGGCCGAACCTAAGCTCAAATGACCATTTTTTCTCAATTCAGGCTTAAAACAGGTTGTTATAGGGTTTCCTGTAGTACTCCGGGATGTCATAGTTCTACTATAAGATGCCCTGTTTTACTACAGGAAACAAGTCGAAAGCTTATAAGTAGGTAGGAATGGTAGAATGAAGTGTGGGAAAGGTGTCTGATGGGGAATAACACATATAGGAGGTGCACACTATCCAAGGCTTAGTCAAATGCTTCAATATGGTTGGATTCTCTCAAGGAAAATGCCCACTTTTCTTACAAACAAGGATTTGGATTAGGGTTTGGTGGACTTTGGCAGTGTAGGTGGAGAATACTTGGATGAGGCGGATGAGATGAGGTCTCTTTGTAGATAAAAATCTCCTGCAATAACATACACTCTTTTATTCATTTATGCAAAATTTAATTTATACATGGAAAATATGAGTTGAATGGAGGAAAAATAGAGTTATTAATAGCTAATGGCTAAGTTTATGAATGGAAGTGCTTCTAAACCATAACAAACTCAAGAGATCAAAATGAAAATTGTAGACACTTCTAAGAAATTTAGTGACAATGATCTATTCAACAAGAAACCCTAGGTTATGCAGTAATCAAACAATAAATCTGTTTTTTTGGGTTGTGCGAATGGAACCCTCAAATCATGATCCCATAAGGGTCATGAAGTGAAAGCCACTCTCACAAGATTTTCTGAAGTTTTTACTATCACTATGATACCATTGATCTATCTATCCACAAATGGAAGAAAACTAAGTAACCATCCAAATACATGCAGATTAAGTAAAACCAAAATCTCTTCAGCAGCTAACTATGAATGTAATCTGAGAATACATGTACAGAAAGAGGAACCTCTGCTACTAGGGTTTGGCCCTACCCCAAGAGCTTCAACCCTGAGAGTCAACTCAGTGTTGGATCAAGGGAATTCTTTTCATTTTCATTAAAATATCAAAAATACATAAGAGTTACTAGTCACAATGTCTTAGCTCAAAAATGCCTCTTGGCTACAACAAAAAATGTTGAATCCCAATGAGGCTCTAGGCATTCTTATTTATACAACTGAAGCTACCAACAAATTCCTTAAATTTAGGGAGGTTTGTCTCCAAACTTGAGATCAACTTGTTTTCAACTACCACTGGCTTAGTTGCCAATGACCTTAGTGGCTTGGTTGCTTGTAACTCCAATCTGATGAGATTTGGTGGAGGAATATTTGAGTGAGTGAGGAGTTAAGGAGGGAGATCCAATCTCCTAAAATCCCTCTTTCTTGTCTACTTTGAGTTCTTGCACTTTAATTAGCCAAAATTGCTCAAAATCCTACAATTAATTCACATTAGGCCACATGACATAACATCTCATCTTTACCCTTCTCGCTCAGAAAAAATATAACAAAACATGTAAAGAAATGTGAGAAAAGTTGATTTTAATAATTTGGAGAGTGGAATTAAGGTCCATATAATTTACCTATTGATGAGCCTCAACATCACCCCATACTAAAATTGTTTCTCATCCTCTGAGCAACTTATTCTATGTCCATGTCTTTCATTGCTCTAGTGGCCTCTCTGACATTCCAGGATTCTGTTGATGTATTCTCCTCTTGTGGATAAAACCATGCATACTTCTCTATTTCCTCTATCTACTTTCTTTCTTCTTCTTCCTTTCTTCCTTCTAACATACCAAAGAGAAGTGTGGACTGAGTTTCAAGCCAATCCAGTTGATTTTGAGTCTCTGCAGTGCCTTCTTATACAGTGGGGTCCTCTGTAATGCATCCCTCATTCTTTCAGGGGAATGATATTCCCTGATATTTAGGATGTATGGTAGTGTAACCCATCTCCTTTGACATATTTTCTAGCTTTCATCCCCTATAAATCTCAAAGTGTCCTCAAAATGAGTGATTTCTTACGCTTTTGTAGCTAGGTATCTTGGTACAAGTTGGGGATCATTAGCGATGAGTTTGTGGTTGCGAATGATAACAATGGAATTGATTTGTTCTACTATCATGTAAAGGGGCTCTTTTTATTCTCTTTCCAACATTCTCTTTACTTCCTTTGCCCTGGCCTCCTCATGATTTGTCCATGATGCTAAGGCCATCAGTTGTAAGTCCCCCAACTTTAGATTGGGGTCCCATAGATTCAAGTTTGTTAAGGCCAAGCTATGTAAGTAGAATTGAGATATCTTGGCCTTTTCCTCTAGGGTGCTTTGGTCACAGAGCTCAATGAGCTGCCTATAGTCTTGGAAAGTCATAGTCCCTTGTTGTGTTAGGGTCTTTATCTGAAATTTCAGCCATTGTTATTTTAGGTACAAGGCATATGATTTTGTTGGCATCTTTCACTAGAGTGCCTCCATAGAGAGACTTTCTATAGTGGCCAATTGGCTCTATTTTTCCAGTATTTGCCTCCTCATCCATGTGTTCTTAGCCTCTAGTTTAGATTTCATCACTTGTTCCCTGTCTCTTATCTCACTCAACTCTCTGCCATCTCTAGTAGCTTCACTTACATATGGCCCACATCCTCTACATCCTTTGATTTATCAATTTGCATCCATGGATGTGTCCTTGCTCTCTCTCCTTTTCAAGCTCAAATAATAGAGGGATGGAAAATTTTTGTGGTATTACTCTGCCCTCCTCAATGAATCTGTAATAGGAGTTGAGATTGGGTTGTGGGCTAGGTTCCTGCAACTTTTGTGATTCTCCTTTTATTGTATTTGGAGTATCTGTCTCCCGTTGTACTTGTGTTGCTGCTTCCTTTCCTTTCCTTTTTCCCCACTATCCTTCCTACCCCTTTTTTGTGTTTCCTATAGTACTGACAGATTTTCCTGTAGGATTGTTTTTGTTTCCTATAGGAGGATTTTCCCTTTTTGAAAGGGGGTCAAAGGTTCTTTGATTTTCTTTTTTGAGGTTTAACTGTGAAAAGCCTCCTAACATAGGTTATTGGTGACTTTAGGGAAGCATGTTTTGATGTGCCCTCTTCACCTTTCATTTCTAGGGAGACTAGCTTTTCTTTTCCTCTTGGTGAGTCTTAAATGATGATAGGAGTCTTGGTAGGTGTTTGTGGCCTCCCCTATTGTATCATGGTGCTCCTACTTGTTTTGAAATACAGGGGAGTCTGCCTCTACCTTTTTCCTGTTGAATTTATGGGTGTGCTTAGGGCAGTCAAGGTAGCAGCTTCCTCCTTCTCTGTGGGTTAGGAGACACTCTTGGGGATTTCTCCCCTTCCTTACTATGTGTTTCAGGTCTTGTCTTGTCCTTTTGTGATTCCTCCACTATTCTTCTCTCCCTTTGTTTAATTTATCTCTTCCTCCTCTTATTCCTCTGGCTCATCCTGTTACACTGAAATTTGTCACCATGGCTATCTGCAGTTAAATAGCCATTTTGTCCTCCTTGTCAAGCCTCAAACCTTTGCTCTTCATGTCAAACTTCAAAAAGAGAGAAAGT
>APFE031736823.1:56334-77382 GCA_000404065.3 Pinus taeda
TTGATGTTGGAACTGAATAACTTCCGCTAGAATACTATAAATACAGGCCTTGGGCCAAAGGAGGGGAGGTTGAAAGCTGAACATTCTAAAGGGTAAATGCTGCTGGAATTAGGACTTCCATTGTTGACTTGTGAGGAGAGATCACTATCCTTCCTTGTTGGCATATTGGGAGTGGGTGAGCTTGTCAAAGTAGAGGAAATCTCTTGTTGGACCCTGGGAGGAGCTTGCACAACACCAAGGCTCAGGTTGTAATGGTTCCTTTTTTGTTTCCTTAATACAAATAAGTCCATTCTTCTCAATGATTTGTTGTTAATGAATATTTCATGTACTCCTTGGTCTATGTGATGAATATGCTTTGTTTTATGATGAATATTCAGGTGTTATGTAATCGTTTGCTTTTTTAGTGTATGCAGGTCTTAAAGTGAAGGAGGAGCTCATCTGGATTAGCAAGGCCGGACTGCTACAACAAGCGTTGGACCTAAGGTAAGATCGGAAAACACTTGATCTCTCATAGAATAATGTGTGTTTAGAGAAGGATTGCTCTTGTTTGGTTTGTTTGTCACTAGAGAGTCTTAGACTCCTAGGGAGGTTAGCTTTGTCCGCAAAAATAACTCTTTCCGCATGACACATCCTCTTCTTCTTCATGTTCCTCTTGTCCTTCTTCAGGTTATTCTTCCTCTTCTTGAGGCTCTTCTTCGTCTTCTTCTTATGGTTCTTCTTCCTCTTCTTCTTCATGTTCTTCTTCCTCTTCCTCATCACTAGAGGTTGGGTCTCTTTCATACTAAATTGCTTCAATTACATCTTCTCTGTCCATGTCTGTAAATGTGGACCACATAATAGGGACTCTTAATTGGCTTATAGCATCTTCTAGTATGAAATTGATTAGCCCATGATGTGCAAGTTGCTGATGCTGTCATTTAGGTACCTTGATTCTCATGTCTATTATTTATTTCAACAAGAAGTAGGGCACACTAAGTCTTCTATTAGGAGGTAACTCTTCTCCAAATCTCATCTCATGGAGGAGTCTAAACTTGTAACCATAGAATATACTGAGATTTCCCTCACAAGAAGTATACTTGAGAATGTGATAGCTTACTTCATCCCGAGGATATGGAATTCTCTCCCTTCTAATCCCATTTTTGTCCTCAATTGGTTCCTCATATTACAAGGAAAATTTCTTCTTGGAATAAATGCTACTATCTTTATCCTCTTTTCTCCATTGTAACCCTAGAGGAAGTGTAGTGATTCTGCTAATGATTTCATGGGTAATTGTTACTGAAAATCCTCTCAGCAAAGAAGTGGCACTGACTATAGCTTGAGGTGTGAGTGACATTGCAAATTCCCGAGCTACATCCTTATAATATCCTATAAGTATATCAAATAATCCCAACCATTGATGCCTTCTAAATATCTCTACCACAGGGGGATGGAGATGTATTATAGATGTTCTTGTGGGCTCCCTTCTATTGAAGCCTCCTGTCATGTTCTCTCTCTGCCAATCTGATTATATGTAGTTTGGTGGCTTTAGCTTAAGATATTTCTCAGGTGATTGAGGGTTTCTACAATTCTCTTTTTATCTCCATACAATTCCTCTACACAATTCTGTCTATCTCTATGCACAATGTAGTTATTAGGGAAAAAATGAAAATTTCTTTTCCTTTCCCCTTTTCTAGTTATCAAATTACAACATAGAGGATATGGGCCACCCACTTTTCACTATAATTCCATGATTGAGGAGAATTCTTGAATAGTTGGGCCCTAGGCAAAGAATTTTTGATAATTCTCACTGTTTCTTGTAGTTTTTCTGTGTTTCATGTAGGTGCTCATTGTAGGATGGCCGAAACTAGACTTCTTCTTCGATGGGTTCTCCAAGTGGTCTTAGTTCTCTAAATATTAAAATGAATTATGTATTTCATGAAATTTAGGGAATATTTCTATTTATGGTCGATTCGTTTGTGCGATGTGTTGGCTGGCTAGAAACGTAGTTTCTCCTTTTGGACCACTGGCCCACTATTAGTATTCATGCAACCCTTCTCGTAATAATCACCCATTGCTGTAAAACTTAAATCAACCACATTTTTCAATTTATTTCCTTTGATGTGACGTTGTCACGTGTACAACTGACTAGAACTTAACTTTTTGTTTTCGCGCTAAGGGTGACCAAGTTAATTGGCCACCTTCAGATTATAAAATCAAAATTTTCATATTCTTACAATTTTTATCGTATTCATACTTATGAGAGAGTGTGGATGAGGTGCCATACTTGTGGCTTCCTTTTCTTGGTGATGCATGCTGAAGGGTGGATTTGTTGTGCTTCTTCTACTTAAAATACATCTTCCCTTTTTCTCTTGTTTTGTTGATTTCATCTAGATGATAGGTTGTATTATTTGTTGTGATGTGTAGGTGTTGGCCTATTATATTGCTGTCAATCTTTGGATAGGTTCCATAGTGCCTGCATGGGTGCTAATACTCTTTGTGGTGAAGTAAAATTATAAGTGTAGACATGAACAAATTCCTCTAGCCCGATCATGGGTCTAGCCACAACAAATACATTCTATGGAAGATTTCCTTAGGTTAGAATCAATCAAGAGGGCCTACCTCTTGGCCACTTATCTTGCTTGATGACGTTGTCACTTGCTTGCTCCAACAATCTCTCGCTTCCTTATTCAAGCTCCTGAAACAAGTAAACAACAACAACACAAAAACATAATAATAGACAAATTGCAATTCAACCTACTTAATGAGTCAAGAATCATCAAGACACAAATATGTAATATTACAAAACATGTAGGAAATCAATCGATAGTTGCATATATTAAGATCAAAGAGAGATTACAACCATTTGTCTTGATGTTGCAGTCTTCCTCTGACAAGACCAGGTTCCCACACACTTCTACTAGCATTCCATGATGGCTTCAAACAACAATAGTTTAAAGGCTCTTCCCTTTAGACTTCACTCCAAACCAAACACACTTCTCTCTCGCACAACTAGATGGATACAACTTGTAATAGCTTGCTTGTCTAATCAAAATAGAATGCTCACACTTAGCCAACACTCTAACTGGCTTATGCTTGGGAAGAAGAGAGGTTTATATGGGAAATATGGATGGGAGATGGATCCTCTTCTCATGGAAGAAGGACTTAAGGAGTCCAAACTATCATCCTCGACCGGACGTGACTGGAACACAGCTCAGTTGCACCGTTTGGAGTGGGGAATAGTGGTAATCTCTACACATCGGCATGGGAGAGACAAAGGTCATTAGCATCGGCCTTGTAAATTGGGAAAAATAGAAGTTTTAGGGAAAATGGTGCAAAAGGGAAATGATCTGCTCATGAAGAGGGACATAATGGGAGTTTCTTCATGAAGGCAAAGCATGCGAGGTTCACTATAGAGGTCCTTCAGGATCAAGGAACGAGGAGTATAGGGACAATGAAAAAATGCTATGTAACAGATGCCCCCTAAAGTGTGAAGGCCGAGCCAGAGTGAGGGATGAAATGCTTTATAAATCAGTGCGGGGAACCGGTCTACCATTGGAAAACCTGCAAGCAAGTACAAATACATATACATAAACTGATATCTCTATCAAATGATACATGAATAATGTCATGGGAGCAACCATCCAGAGAATGATCATGTAAATGGATCCAAGTATGGGTGCAAGCATCTGTCAAAGATAATCATAATGAAACCAAGGTATGGTCACAACCATCCAATAATGAGAAGGATCACATATGATAACTCATGGTCTGGTCGCAACCAGCCATCTGAAAGAGACATGCATATCATCATAACCATGTCACATCACTTTGCAACCTGGACTTGTGTGATATGAGTCCAGGGTATTGCACTCCAACATGACCCTATCAAACTATAGATCCTATCATGCGAATAGATGTGTTGACATCGAACATGATAGGAAGTCGCTTGATTACTAGTCAATGATGTAAACTATTAACAAGCACGAGAGAAACCACCAATAATGACAATGGCTCTCAGTGTACTATCAACATAATTCACGAAATATGAATACATGAACTGAAGTTTAACACCCATGAAATCACTCGATCGAAAGCCAATGATGTGAACTTGTCGTCGAGTGTGAAGAACTTTCCATTGAGGCATGCAAGCTCTAAGGTACTGGAAGGGAGTCTCTTGGTTAACTTCTCGGATAATGATTTCAAGTCGACGGAAAGAGACCGTGTCGAATGAGGGCCATAATGAATCCCAAATCATCGACATGAGATGAGAGGATGCAAAATTTTTTTGTATGATAGAAAGAAACAGAGGCAAGTGTAACTGCAGAAAGACAACTCTTGAACATATCAGTGACACAACTAGAAGTTTGGCAGCTTTTGGATCCTTGGGATCGATGGTCATGATGACATAGTAGAGATAATATGGAAGGAAAAAATGAACGGCCCAAACCTAGGAAGGTCAACGATGCAAAGGAGGATGTCCCAACTCGACACGAAGCAAAGAGTTTCATGTTCAAGAGTAAGCTGTCGACACGACTCAATAGATTTCCAAATTTTCCCCCACCATTTCTAGTAAGTACCCTAATTATTTTTTAGTCGCAAGATTGAAGAGGATAACATATGCTTGCATTGTAAGTTCATCCTTCAGATGAATCCGACCTTGTAAGTTTAACAAGCCCTAGGAAGGAGAAGCTCTTGTTTGTCATGGTGACGAATCTGATGTATTTTAATAGTTTAGCGAGTCTGACAAAGGTGTAACTCGATATCTTTTTCATGTTTAGAGAGTTTGAAAAAGACACGTAAAAGAAAACTCCACATGGTCCCTTTTCGTACATTTGTGTCTCTTAAGCTCGAAAAGGTAGAAAACAATACTTGAGAGAACGACTTGACCATTTCAGTCAAGAAGTACCTTTTTCGTAAATAGTGCCTCCCAGCCTGAAAAAGGGGTAAACTTTTATTGGGCACACGATGTTTCACATCCATTAACGAGTTATAAATGACAAGGGCTCGACCATCTTTTCCATTTTAAAGGGTCGGAAAAGCGTTGAAAGCAGACCCCCCATTTTTATTCTCTTTAATAAGTCAAAAAGGTAAAAATACTTGGCAATCTCTTCATATGAGTTTAACAAGTTGAGAAAAGAGAAATGCGACTCATCACCATCGTCGAACATCCATCACTTGTCGTTGCACAAGCAAGGCAAAGTGTATTATCGAGTCCTTGAGGTAAAATAGGTCAAAAATATTTACAAAACCTAATATTTTCATGAAAAAATGAATAAAAAGGGGAAAAGTAAATATATTTTTACCGTTTACCATTTTACCTTTCCAGTGAAGACTTTTTACCCACTTTTTCCCTAGTTTTTCTAGAGCAGGTTATGGGAGATCTGGGAGGTCAATTGACGAGCCGTTAGTTCCAAGTAATAGCCGAATCCTTGAGCTCCATTTTGATGTTGTTTTAGCCAATTTTTAGGATTTTTAGGGGGGTCTTTGAGAATTTTTTTCACCCTCGGTTGATGCGATTTCCAGGCACGAGATCGTGTCGGCCGAGGGTTATTTGCATAACCATCCACGCCGACCAATGTGATTGTTTCTAAAATAGGCACAACGACGCCGTGGATAGGGCAAAATCATCTTTCCTCAAAAGTTGACTATTAAAAATTGAATTTTATGTGCCAAAATTGATGATTGACTCAAATAAATGGCTTTTGCAGGAGAGAGATTGCCGAAAATTGTGGATTGGAAGGAAAGAGAACACAAAGATGTTGACACCCAGGCATTGAACGATCTAAATTTCCTAGAGGCTTTGAGGGCTTGTGGGCTCCTCAAATTTTTCCTTACACCAGGGATTCGGGCCTAGCCTGAGCTGCTTCGATACTTGATAAGCCTTTGGGACATCGATTGTGAGATTTTTGTCATTGGGGACTAGGACCTAGAGTTGACAACTTCAGATATCTACTTCATCACTGGACTATCTCGCAGAGGTGAGCCAGTGAACTTGTATGGGTCACGTCTGGATGGGGCAAGCATATCTTCCCCTACTTGCCGAACATTGTCCTGAGGACCTGAAATCTAAGAGTGGGAAGATAGAGAATTCCAGTGTGTGGGATTTGACACTAAGGGTACTTCTATTGACTATCAACAGAGTGGTGGGGTCCCAGGCGAAACATGAGACTAACAAGTTGAAGTTCTTTTATGCTATTGATTGCACAGATCCTATGGTTTTCAACTAGGTAGAGGCCATGAAGATGAACATCAAGTGGAAGTTGTCCAAGGCCAAGGTGAGGAATCTGACGCAATTTGGCCTTAGATTAGTACTTGTGACCTTTTTCCTGGAATGAGTACCATTGTTCCAGTATAAGTTGACTAAGGTTGATCCTCCTGTGCCACGCAATCCGTGGGTGGCCCACTGGAGTAATTTGATGCCCAGGATCACTAGGGGTTAGCATATTTCATACCGACTGACATTCTTCTCATGGCTACGATGACAAAAGATCGTCGTGGAGGATTGGCCATACATTGGCATTGATTTCTGTGGAGACCTAGATATGCCCTTACCAGATGGAGGGGACTTCGATGATGAAGGTACAAATCAAATTTTTTAAAAATTTTGATGTTTTTAATTGTTTTGATATATGCACGTTTATGACATTCCTCTTGTTTATGCAGATTTTGGACCAGAGTGGCTAGCCGGGATGTCCCTGATAGCCAGGTGCATCCCCCATCCTGTTGATGATGTTGCCCCTTATTAGGAAGGGAGAAATAACGAGGAGGAGATCGTAAGGAACCTCGAGGGGTTGACTCATGGTATCCCATAATATCCTTGGATAGGAGACATGCTTCGGCGGTACCAGAGGCACACAATGGGAGTCTCAGATCAGATCTACTGACTACTGAGTCGTGTTACATGAGCTGTCTCATGATGTCATGACCACCATGTTGAGTAGTTCCTAGGTCCAGTACTTTACATATTTTTTGAGGCCTACGTGCCACCGATATATGAGGCCTGCGAGCTGTCGATGTTATTATAGACACAAATATTATTTTTTGGGTTTTGATGTATCAAACATTCTCATATATAATATATAATATATCTATATATATATATATATATATATATATATAATATATATTATGGTTTGTCTTATCTTTAGCTAATGCATGTATTAATGTACTCATGTGTTTAGGAATATGATGATATGTAATATAATCAAAAAGTCTTTCCAATTGATGGATACAGAGATACATTCGTAATATTTGAGGGTTCCTGGCGGAATATTGCCTGTTGAGTTGAAGGAAGACAAGTTGTGAATCCAGGTTGACAACCAATTCCCTAATGCCCAGGGTGATGGCTTCTGATAATAGTTCGATGACCGCACTGTATTAAGAAATTTTGTTGGTTGTATGACCTAGGAAGATACCTTGAAGGTCATTCAACTTACCGTTAGGGTTGTAGATAGCCCATGATGCGGATGATAAGTTATGGGTACTTCGGAAAGCACCATTGGCGAAACCAACGTGAGGAGTTGTGAACATCTGCAAAGCTAGAAAAGCATAGTAAACAAGAAATTTGTTTCAAAGCTATCACACAAAACAACACTATTCAAAAATGAATCACACACTAATGTACATAAGTATCCATGCAAGATGACCTAAGCATAGTACTATTTGAGAGAGTCCATGTTGAGACCCAGGTAATCAATCAACATAGATGAACACTGGAGTTTTACTATTGTCATGATGAGTAAGCATCGACTCAGCGAAATAATGGAGTGCAACTCATATAAGGCTTTGTCCCCATGACCCCTGGGCAAGGGAGGGTTACAAGTCAGATGGAAACCCCATTACAATAATGGGAAATCAGTAAAAACTCGGGGAGGGTGAAAAATCCTAAATCCATGAAGGGATAAAGGTGCCCTCGGTTGAAAGATCTTGATTATGTCAGGATAAACTGACACATCAATACACAACAGAGAAGAGGACTCTTTGAAAGCGATAGACATGACTGTCGGGTGAGGCAGGAACGAGAAGCGATGATGGGTATCGCTCCATGGAAATTCCTTGAGAGACATGAATTCCATGATACCTTCATTAGCGAGGAACGTCTCGACTAAGGGATCAAATGATTCCAAAGTGCCAAGCCACGGGGATTGAGAATACATATCGAGAGAGGTCTTCTACATATAAGAATTAGAGGATGCAGAGTTCGAAGCTGAAACAATTTCCACATAATTGACTTTGGTGGGACTAAGTAGCATGACCTTGCCCTAAGCATCAACAAGATCTAGTGCAAGTATGACCCAGGGATCAGATTTGACCAAGACCATGTTGACAGAGGCAACATGAGGAGGTGGGAGCGGAAAAATTCCCATTAAGGTAGAATCTTTGAAGAGACCTACCCCCACACTCTCATAGGGAGCACCAGAGTGCTTGATGTATGGAATTTTTCCATCCTAGGAGGAAGAAGCAAAGAAAGAAAGCTAATCAACGATGACAATCTTCCCTTGATGGGGAAAACAGATCACGTGAAATGAAGAGGAGGCCACGTCATACATGGTATGTGTCCAACTTCTTCCGAGTAGAAGATTATAATTGAGATTGGCATCAACAATCTCTACTTCAACTTGCACTTTCTTTCCTTCCAAGGTGATGGCAAGGTTGGGTAAGACATCGAAGGGTTGCCAATCATGCCCATCAAAAGCTTTCAAAGTGTTTAGAGACTAGTTCAATGCAGGGGAACCTATAGCCTTCCAACATGCAGTTGACATGATGTAGGTGGAAGCACCTTCATCTGTGATAGTGTGGTGGATGATCTTCTTGTTAATGATTACCTAAATAAGAAAGGAAATATGATGAGGGAGCCATGGAATATGGTTCTCTAGATTGAAATAGATAAAATTAGAATCAGTGGTATCGATGCCCTCAATAGCTGACAACAAATATTTCTGCCGTGATGGGCAGCTTTGGAGTACCTCGAGAGCCGACATGGCTGACAGTGTTTGGGCCAAATCCTCAACAATATTATAGTGCTAAGCGGCTTGGGTGTTCGAATTATATGAGGATTTCCACAACACACCTTAATAGGGTGGTCGTGTAGCAGAATCAGGGTTAGGGTGCTCGATTTGTAGAGGGCCAGAACTTGGGCTGGAAGAAGAAGGAGAAACTTCTTTTTCTTTCCCAACTGCCGGAACTAGAGTTTGATAATCTTTTGATCGGGTAGCCACATTAATGGGTGTGCTCATCATGAACACTAGAGATCCAGAGGAAGCAGATCAGGGTTGGTCTACCATCTAAGTATGATGAGATGGAAATGGATCTTTAAGGACAACAGAGGTCCCTTTGAGCAGGTGACTAACTTTGGATCGTCATGGGCAATCCTTAGTATAGTGATCCGACTTGCAAATGAGGCAAGTATACTTAGGTTTTCATTGCAAAAATTTGCAAGCAGACAATTTGGGAGGACCCTGTTTTGGGGCATTAGCTTTAGCTTCACCTTTGCCTTTCTTTTTTCCTTTCAAGGATTTTCCTGCTGCAGTAGAATAGATAGCATGGACCTCTAAGGTTTTGCCATGGCCTGGTAGATTTTGAGATGAACTATTAGGAGCAACATTCAAGATTGACTTCTGTTTGGAAGAAGTTTTAGTAGGGGTCTGGGATACTGAACCAATAACTCCATCAACAGGAGGAACATCTGGTGACTTTGATGCTGCGGGATTAGATGATGGCTGCAGATCATTGGGTAAAAATTCGTATAAGGTGCTAGACTAAGAGTAAACCAGATCCAAGTAATGGGCATAAGAAATGGCTTTCTCTTCAGTGAGCATCCACCCTTAGCTATATCATGAGCAATTAGGGCTATGAATGATTTGGTAAACCATTCAGTAAGCAACTGATCAGCTATCTTGAACTTGATCAGGTGACATCTACGTCTCCATTCATGGATATGATCAGAGATGTGCGTCGCAATATCTTGCTTAAGTGATGTGAGAAAATAGGTTCCAGTTTCATAATGGGCTGGCAGGTGAAAATGCATGAGGAAAGCCATGAATAATGAATTGAAGTCATGGGAAGTACTTCAAGGTAGCTCGATGTACCATTTCGTTGTGACACCTGTGAGGGTTTGCTGGAAAAGACAAAGACGAATGGAATCGTTCATGTACAATTTCAACGAGAACCAGAGGTGATATGTCATCACATGGGCTTGTGGATCTTTTTTGGCTTTTCCATCAAACTTTGGGCAATCACTTGGTATCTTGGATGGCACTGGAGGCCAGTACGGCGAATGAAGAATTAGATCATTCGTAAGACGCGATATGTCTGGCAACTCAAGTGTAGCCAAGAAAGGTAACTGAGTGTTAAAAGGCATGTGAGGTTGATAAGCAGGCCCATAGGAAGGATCCCATCCCTGCTGGCAAGGATTTTGGCCCCATAATGGGGGATTTGGCCATATGGCATCTGTGGCTGCCCCCATTATGGATTACTTTGACCAAAGGGAGGATTCAGACCTTGAATACCTTGAAACTGTCCATGCACATGTTGCTGATAGGCAACGTATGGGTTAAAAGGTTTTTGAGCCTATTGACCTTGGACATATGGGTATGGGACCTGTTGTCCCTAAATAAGAGGGTTATGGACTTGCAGTCCTTGGGGATAAGGTTGCTACACTTGTTTCCCTTAGACCTAGGGGTTTTGTACCTGGTTCCCTTGGCCGATAGGATTCTGCACCTGTTGACCCTGGACAAGAGGATTCTACACTTGCTACTGTAGGCTTGACCTTGACCCTGTCCCTGTAAGGGTTGACCTTGTTGATATGTATACAAGTGTTTTTGTTGCCCTGGTTGGTTTTGTTGTTGCAAGGGCTGACCTTGCAATTGCAGAATTTATCCCTGGGGCTGGAGAGGTTGGCCTTGTGAGGGTATGGGTTGAGAGGTACGCAAATCATATTTCATCTGTTGCTATGCAGCCTGCTGCAAATGTTGAAAGGATTGACCTTGCGGTTGTTGCAGGTGACCTTGATGTGGGATAATCTGCCCTTATTGTTGCATGTAATTCCCTTGCTGCAACAAAGGTTTCCCTTGTGGTAACAAAGGCTACCCTGGTTGTTGCAAAAGTTGTCCTTGCTGTTGCAAGGGTATTTGAACAATGCTCGGGAAATTACCGAACCAAATCTGGTCGTAGCCAGGCTGGATGTACTGCTCAGGTTGGAGGGTGTAAGGTTGATTAATCAATCCTTGAGAACCATATGGAATGTAAGAATTTTGGTATTGGACTTGAGCCCCATAGGGTTGTTGATATTAAACATTGCTCAATCTAGATGGACCACCAGGGTTTTGAACCTGTTGGTATTGGACATTGCTTGATCTAGTAGGGTCAGCGGGGTTATAAATAATACCAAAAGAGGGCTGGTTCATACCAAGCATTTGAGCTTGTGAGCTGCTCACATTAGTGGCACTTGATACCATAGAGACATTCAGGTTCTTCCCCTTAGGAAGTGGCACAATTTGGCCACTGACTAATGGGACAGAAGAAATGGTAGAGACAATCTTTGAAACTGCTAGTTGTGACTGACGTGTAGCTAGGATCGATGATACAAGAGTATTTGGGACAGTGGGTTGCACCGGGATTGAAGTAACCACTAGTTGGGAGGTCATGTTCGTGACAAACGGACCTGATGTAGGCCTGACGCCTGATGCCCAAAAAGGATTATGGTAGAGTGACGAGGCACTAGGTGTGCTTGAAACTAGGTGCCCTAAAGACACATAGCCAGGTGGAAAGCTAGCAGGAATATCTTCTGAATAAGGGAAATCCTCCAGAGGAAACTGCAACTGCAATTCTCCCCCCTCAACAGTGTGTGGAGTAGAAACTTCGAACTCATCTGGGGAAGTGAATGGAGCATCGTCTTCGAGCTCCATGTTTGAAAACAAATGATGATGAATGGTCGAATGTGTACTGGGGGTTAGTTCCAAAGAAACACCCGGTTGGTCGTACGAACTATAAAGACACTGCGGTGATATCTAAACAACGTCAAATAGAGGGTTCAAATGATAGATAACTAGTCCAAGTTGACTATCAGTGGTCGGCGAGTTCTATGGAGTTCAAATGGGATTATCCATAGATTCTGGGCCAAGATCAGCAGATGACCCTGAATTGAAAGTAGGTAGAGGATGAGATGACAATGGTTGAACACTCAAAACAATTGTGAGTTCAACATTTTGCTCCTCAGATAACTCAGGAAACGACTCCTTAGACAATCTTTCAGATGAAGGAGAGGAAGAGGAATTGGGTGAACCACATGGTTTAGCCATGATGACCTTGTCTTAGTTGACAGAACAAGTAAATTCAAGGCTTTAAAAATGTCCTTTTAAGGGAACTAACGATTTGGTCAAAAAAACTAACAGGATGTTTTGGATCATGGGCAATCAATTATTAAGGTGCACAAAAGGTTGATGTTCTTTCATTTTTAAAGAGTTGAGAAAGAAACAAAGATGAATCTATCACTTTCGATTGGAAATAAGATTGAAAGGACAAGTTACTGAATGATATTTTAAGTTTAATGAGTCAAAAATATCAAATGACTACTTTGGATGATCTAGGTAAACATGACTACCAGGCAACCATGAATTGCAGAATACCTCCTGGCGAACCAAGAAGTACGAGTAGGCAATCTCACCGAATGTTGTGTTCAGTGTATCACGCTGGCAAGGTGACCAACTCGACTTCCTAAGGATAAAATTATTGCAACCTAGTGGGGTATCCCATTATATACTCGTCGGTACGAGGAGCACAAATCCATGCTAGCACTGTTTAATGCCAAAGCTAATGAAAGCTACTAGGTTTATAGACACCGGAACACATCTCTAGCCTAGACCTTCTAGATATGATCGTTAATGTCAAATGTGCCTTAGGTTAATTGAATTCATTTTAGAGTTGATCTTGAGTTAAGTTCCAGTTTTCAGATCTTAGTGATGCTACTTGAAAAACCCAAAATGCAACTAAATGGGACAAGACCCTTTCAATTCGATGAAATGCCTACACTAGAGAGGGTAGAAACTACTCAATCAAATGCAAACAATCAAGCAACTAAAAACAAAATTATCTTTCACTACTTCACTTTTTCAAAAAATAAACTAATGAAAAATGCAATCCAATTCCTAATTTCCTGACAAGAACTTATCTATTAGTCCTTTCGAAATGAAAATTTTCTCTTCCTTTTCAAATGCTGATGCAATTCTACATTTTAAGAGATGTGAATCATAATGATGCAACAAGCTAGAGTTTCATATATTCCCATGAAACAATGAAACAAACTTTTCGCATACAACCTTTCAATGAATTTTTTTTTTAGACTATGAGCACTTCAAGCAAATGCAAACATGAAAAGAGAATTTCATTTAGATCAACGAAGCACCGACTTTACCAAACACAAGACTGACAATGTAATCTATGCCAACAAAAGACATTCAAACTAGTAAACAAATTTTTTTCAAACTTGTGCAAAAAGAGGTCAAAGTCATAAGAGGGGCCAAAAGCAAATGCAAGGAGCAAACACACCCACAACCAGACTTAATGAGTCCACAAGCTACTGAATGGGTGACTAGCTAGATTCCCTAGTGTCACTAGCCATTCAATGACTCGATCAATCAAACAGCAAGATGACAAGCCAACAAGCAAGGACAACCAAATGAAAATTAGCTTCCTAATCAGGGAGAAAAAAATTAAAGGGGCTCATGAGGTAAAAAACACAAGAGCAGAACACACTAGCCAAGATTGGGGTCTAGCCCTAATATTCAGTTATAGGGATTGATGTGACTACCTAACTAGCAACAAGCGACAGAGGCTGGTCGGCGCAACTGTTCCTCTACAATTTGTGCTGGTCGGCACGCTATCAACCAATTAAATGCGTCGTCCAATGGAACTAAGGAAAAATAATAAAAAAATCAAAACAGGGACTAGATCTTCTACTATGAATTTTAGACTTAGGCTAGTAAGCAAGAGAAAATAAACAAAAACTAGTAAATTTCTCACGAAATCATGAAATACAAAACAAACAAAAGTTGGGATTATCCCCCAGTGGAGTTGCCAATTTGTGGTGAAGTAAAATTATAAGTGCGGAGACGAATGAATTCCTCTAGTCTGATCATGGGTCTAGCCACAATAGATACATTCTATGGAAGATTTCCTTAGGTTAGAATCAATCAAGAGGGCCTACCTCTTGTTCGCTTATCCTGCTTGATGATGTCTTCGCTTGCTCACTCCAACAATTTCTTGCTTCCTTCTTCAAGCTCCTGAAACAAGTAAACAACAACAACAACACACAAACATAATAATAGACAAATTGCAATTCAATCTACTTAATGAGTCAAGAAGCATCAAGACACAAATATGTAATATTACAAAACATGTAGGAAATCAATTGATAGTTGCATATATTAATATCAAAGAGAGATTACAACCATTCATCTTGATGTCGCAGTATTCCTCTGACAAGACCAGGTTCCCACACACTTCTGCTAGCATTCCATGATGGCTTCAAACAACAATAGTTTCAAGGCTCTTCCCTTTAGACTTCACTCCAAACCAAACACACTTCTTCCTCACACAATTAGATGGCTACAACTAGTAATAAATTTCTTGACTAATCAAAATAGTATACTCACACTTAGCCAACACTTTAACTAGCTTATGCTTGGGAAGAAGGGAGGTTTATATAGGAAATATGGATGGGAGATGGATCCTCTTCTCATGGGAGAAGGACTTATCCCTTGAGGTAGTTCCATCATTGTAGGGGAAAGGAGTCCAAACTGTCATCCTTGACCCCATCCAGCCAAACCATTTACCAAAATTTCGTTACGAAGCTTCTAGAGCTAGAAGCTTTGGCTTTAATTAAAAAAAAATTCCATAATAGGGTCGACGTGACTGGAAAACATCTCAGTCGCACCGATTAGTGTGGAGAATAGTGCTAATCTCTGCACATCGGTGCGGGGGAGACAAAGGTCATTAGTGCCGGCCTTGTAAAATGGGCAAAACAAAAGTTTTAGGGGAAATGGTGCAAAATGGAAATGATTTTCTCATGAAGAGGGACATAATGGGAGTTTCTTCATGAAGACAAAGCATGTGGGGTTCACTCTAGTGGTCCTCCAGGATCAAGAAATGTGGAGTACAGGGATAGTGACAAAATGTTGTGTAACACTCTTCCTCAGCAAGGATGCTGAAGGAGGGTCCTAGAGACTGATATTGTTACAATATAGGTTGCTATAGGGTTTCCTATAGTACTATAGGAAATCTTGTAGCTACCTCTTTCTGATTTTTTTATTTTTTTTTCTGAGAGGAGGAATAAGTGTTGAAGTAGGCGTGGAAATGGGGAGATGGAGTGGTAGGTGAGGTAGGACACTGCTGGTATGGCCCTTGGACGTTTCTTTATTTTCCTCTCTTTTTTCTTTTTCTTTTTTAATTTTTAATTTTTACTTTTCCCTTTTTCTAAGTAGATTTCTTAATGGACACAAAGTTTGACATGGTCATGAAATGGTGTTGGTTGAGATGTGGTGAGGTTAATGAATTGCTATTTCAACCCAAAAAAGACCTACATGATTTCTCAACTGGGATTTCATTCCTGCAGATTTTCAGGACTTCCTATAGTACTACATGAAACTCTTGTAGCAACTACCGGAAATCCTGTAGAAGTCAGAAAATTGCTTGCAAATTGGATTTTTGATGGTTGGAGATGAGTATGGATGCATGAGACATGGTGGTCATGGAAGATATGTAATGAATGAAGGAAGAATGGGGTTTTTCTTTGGTTTCCACCCTTTAAACTTGGTTTCCATTATTTCCTTGAAAACCTACAAAAACCAGGAATTGTTATGAGTGGGCAGTTTTGAGATCCTTGCCACAACATTTTTGTGTTTTTTCTCTCTATTTTTGTTTTTTGAAAGACAACCAGGTCACCTCCAAGGAGGCTTTCAACCTATTTGCCTTCCCTAGGCACCTCAAGGGAGATTTTCACATAGGGATATTTTATTTTATTTTATTTTCACTCTTGGGCTACCTCAGGGAGGTTTTCAACACAAAAGTGGGCCTTAGGTGCCTCATGGAGGTTTTCACCTAGGTCCCTTATTGTATTTTTCAATTTTTTTTTTTTCAAAAATTCAACAGTCTTCGAGAACTCGATGAGGTGGAAGCCAAGACTCCTTTAATCAATATCACTGCCTTACTAATACTACTGATAAACTCTTCCTTTGACAGAGGTTTTTTGTAGGCTTTCAATTCTATACCCATTGACAAGCGGGGGGGTACCTTCTTCATCAATTGTTTTTATCTGAACAACCCCATTGTCATGGAACTTTTCTATCACATATGGGCCTAGCCATCTGTTCATAAAATTTCCTTTGAAATCCTTGAACTTGGAGTCATACAATAGAGCCCAATCGTCTTCTTGAAACAATTTGTCTTTGATATTTTTGTCATGCCAAACCTTTCTTTGTACTTGAGTCACCTCTATGTGTAGGAGGGTCTGCATCATAAATTCATCTAACCCATGGAGTTGGAGCAACCTCTCTTGTTGTGCCCTTGTAACATTCAAATCCAATTGTGCTTCCATTCTTAAAGTGTTGTACTCAAACTCAATGGAGAGTAGATCCTTCTTCCCATAAACCAAATCATAAGGGGTGAAGCTAGTGGTTGTCTTCCAAGTTGTATTATAGGCCCAAGTGGCCTCCACTAGTTTGTTAGCCTAATCCTTTCTACTGCTACTCACCAACTTTGTGAGAATGATTTCCAATTATCTGTTGGTAAGTTCTACTTATCCATTGGCCTGAGGGTCGTAAAGAGTTTATTTCATGTGCTTGATATTATGTTGGATTAATAGATTCTCAATCACATGTGAGGTGAATTGAGTGCCCTGATCAGTGACTAGCTCTCTAGGGTATCCAAACTTATAAAAAAAACATTCTCCCTCAAGAAATCAACCACTTTCTCTTATGTGGCTACCTTGATAGCCTTGGTTTCAACCCACTTTGTCAAGTAATCAGTGCACACAATTATGTACTTTTTTTGTCCTGATGGTGGATCAATGGGCCTAATGAAATCCATGACCCACTTGTCAAATGGATCAAAAATCACTTGAGGTTGTAAAGGAATTTCATCCTTGGGAGTAGGTTTCCCCATTCTTTGGCACCAGTCACATTGGCTGGTATATCTTCTTGCATTTGGCGGAGAGTGGGCCAATATTAGCCAACTTGTAGTAGCTTGAAAGTTGTCCTCTTGGCTACAAAGTGACCTCCACGAGGCCCATCATGACAAGCCAGAAGGATGTCAAAAAATTCCTCCTCCTTGACACATTTTCTCAGAATTTTATTTGGGCCTGGCTTGAAGAGATTGCCCCCAATCCAATTGAATGGGGCACTTTTCCTTATAATTCTTCTATTTTCCTTCGAGGACATATTTGCAGGGAACTGTGTAACTACTAAGTAGTTGGCTATTTCAGCAAACCATAGAGAGAGAACTGAAATAATGAATAAATGATGGAAGTTGGTCATCAACCATTCCTTCCTCATGTGCATGCAAAGCCAATCTGGACAAAAAACATGCAACTACATTTTCTCTACCAAGCTTATCAATGATAGTTAGATCAAACTGTTGTAACAAAAGAAACCACCTAATAATTTGGTCATTCACATTAGGCTTGTTCATCAAATATTTAATAGAAGCATGGTAAGTATGTACAAAGTTATGGTAACTAGTGATGTAATGTCTAAATTTATTCAAGGAATGGATAGCAGCTAGGAGCTCTTTTTCAGTCACCGTATAGTTCAATTTAGCCTTGGATAGATTTTTGTTGATGAAGTAAATGGAATAAGGTAACTTGTCATCTATATGGCCTAGAGTTGCTTCTATATATTTGTCAGAGGCATCAACATGGATGTGGAAAGGAAGAGCCCAATTTGGGCCTCAGAGTATAGGTGTAGTAGTCAAATTGTCCTTTAAGGTTTCTAGGGCCTCTTCACAGCTTTCCAACCATAAAAATTCAGACTCCTTGCCCAATAGTCCAAACAAAGGTGAGGCTACCTTGCTGAAGTCTTTTATGAATCTCCTATATTATCCAGCTAAACCTAAGAAATTTCTAACATCCCTCAAATTTTGAGTAGTAGGGACCCTCTTTAAGATAACGATCTTATTTGGGTCCACTTGCAATCCTTCCTGGGATATTGAGTGACCTAGAACAATCCCTGCAGCCATCAAAAACTAACACTTCTTAGGACTAAAGGATAAGTTCATTTCAATGCATTTATTTAATAATTTTCCTAGGCTAGAGAGAGCCTCCAGGAAATCACACCCATAGGGAGTGAAATCATCCATATAGATTTCCAGAGAGTCATGGAATAACTTTGCAAAGTTGCTCAGAACTGCCCTATGAAAAGTGGCAAGGGCATTGCATAATCCAAAAGGAAGGACCCTATAAGAAAAGGTAACCCAAGGACATGTGAAGGCGGTTTTATCTTGGTCTTCTGGGCTGATTTGGATTTGATTGTAACCACTGAATCCATATAGGAAAGAGAATAACTTCTTTCCTACCAGATCATCTAATACTTGGTCAATGAAGGGTAGAGGAAAATGGTTCTTTTTTTGGGCTTTGTTTAGCTCTCTATAGTCCACACAGATCCTCCACTTCCCATTTTTATTTGGTACTGAACAAGAGGAGATACCCACTCACTATTTGAGATGGGGTAAATTTACCCTGCATCCAACAAATTTTGCAGTTCTTCTTTGACTATATCCTTGAGGGCTGGGTTTATTCTCCTCTAAGTTTGGCGCACTGGCTTGTAGCCTTCCTTGACATAAACGTGGTGAGTACAAATCGAAGGGTGCACTCCCTTCATCTCCTTGTAACTTTAGGCAAAGGTATCCATATGCTTTCTTAGCATGTCACATAACTCCTCTTCTTGATGTGCAAAGAGAGAAGGGTTGATTTTCAAGGTTCTTTTTGGACCAAATTCTATCATCTTGACATGAGTAGGAATTGAGTCATATAGGAAAAAATCACTCGAAGGGTTATCTTCAGCTTTCTTCACTAACCCCTCAAGCAACATGGTGTTGGGGGGCTAATTCTAGAGGATTTTCTCAATCTAGTCATCTTCATCAGGTTTCCTTGCTCCTATAGTAGCATCTAAGGTACAGATTGGGGAAGAGTAGAATTCATATTCCTCCTCCTCTTCTAACCATAAAGGTAAGTCATGCTCCAGATATGGTTGGGAAGGAGGGTACAAGACCAATTGCTTGGACAAATTCCCATTTTTAATGGTCATATTCCCAACCCTTTAACTTATGTAAGCATCATCAATGGCTAACCATGACCTTCTAAGGATGAAAGGATAACCATTGAACTTGGTCTTACGTTGGAGAACTAAGAAGTTAGTAGGGTATTCCTAGGACTCAATAGAGACCATCACATCCTCGACAACTCCCTCGGGAGATACTGTGGACCTGTCTGCAAGCTGCAAGATTGTTGTGGTCTTTCTCAATGATCCTTAGAGATTCAGTTTAAGCATAGTCTCCTTAGTCATCACATTGATGGCGGACCCAAGATCAATCAAGGTATGGGGGACAATGATACCATCGATGTGAACATCTACCACATGAATTACAAGATCTATATACTTTGGGAAAATCACCCATCCCAACATTAAGTCGGACAGTTGTCCAATGACATTAATGGTAGGGGTGTCTTTCTTTCACCTCCAAGGATTTTTGAAACATTTCTCCTTGATTAACTTGTTGTAGATGGGGACATCATTGATAGATTGGAGGAGTGGGATTTTAACATACAGTTATTTCAATTCACCCAGAAGTTTAGTCTCTTCTGAGGTGTGTTGGATAAGATGGATTAATCTCTTGAGAAAAGGAGGTGGATTTGCTTGAGGGACACTCTCCTCATTTTCCTCTTCAAGCTCCTCAGGTGGAGATGGAGGTTTATTATCTGGAAGAACTCTTCCAGACCTGAGGTTGATTTCTTGAATTTCCATAGCATAGGTAGGGTAAGATGCTTCCCCACTGTAGACCTATTGTTCTTGTCTGTTGTTCGGGTTCAGATTTGGTTGAGAAGGCATATGAGGTTCCTTAGGTGGAGCAGGGTGGAGTTGTGGTAGAGATGGAGGTGGAGGTATTAAGGCTGGAGATTGGTTGTATGGGGGCCTCCACCACTGGGATGGTGCATTACACTGAGGTTGTGGAGGATTGTGTGGCTGAAATGGTTGGTTGGCAGGTTGGGAATGGTATTGAGGTGCAAAAGACTAGGGAGAAGGTGTGTACCATGAAGGATGAGCAGGAGGGCACCAAGGGGGAATGGATGCATTCTGGTTAGGGTTTTAATATGAATAGGATTCCCCTTGCATGCCTTGCTGGTATGCTTGAGGTCCTTAAGGCCTCCTTTGGTTGATATAACATAGTTTTTCAACCCCCCTTAAATTCCTTGATACAAAACTGTTAATACAAGAAGAAAAGGGCACTTTTCTGTGGAGTGGTTCTCCTCACAGACCGAGTAGATCTCTATAATATTCAATGGACATTCATTCCTAGGGTGCCTTTTGGTGCATCTAGGGAAGAAGACAACTAAGGCTCTTTCTACTTCCTCCTACTTCCTCTTGATCTGCAAGGTGTCCATTTCCAGAGAAAGGGTGTGCAAAATTTCACTCTTGAAGTCTTCCAACATGTTCCCAATTTCATTTTTTATGGACGTGTTGGAAGAGGATGAACTGGCCAAAGCTTCACTAGCCCTACCCTTCTTTATGGCTACCCTAGAATGATTTTTTAAAATTGTCTTGATATCATCATAGGGTAACTGATAGATGTCCCATCCTGATAGCAGGGTTAGGGTTTCTAGGAGATATTCCTTGGTCCCTCTAAGAAGGACGAGCTTAAGTGATTAGGGATCTAGGTTGCACCTGACCCTTTTGACCTGATTTGGAACCTTTACTCATAATCTTCCAAAGATTCATCATGTCCCAATGTCATTCTAAAAATTTCCTCTTTGGTATCCTTGGATGTAATATCCCTCCCTTTAATAATAAATAAATAATAAAA